>SKCR01003147.1:0-54514 GCA_019454045.1 Zanthoxylum bungeanum
TTGCTTTTTGAACTTGATTGCAAAACTTTATAAATAATATGAAAGTATCATATTTGAGAGTTAAGAAGAAAAGCCAGGTAAATCTAGAGTAATCATCAACTATTACAAACGACTAGTTTTTACCACCAAAATTGTAGTTCTAGATAGTCCAAAAAAACTCATATGCAATAGTTGTAGGAGTTTTGAAGTATAAAAATCATTTCTAGCTTTGAAAGAACTTCTATATTATTTTCAAAGTTCACAATTTTCACAAACTTGATCTTTCACAAATTTTAACTTTGGAAGCCCATACACTAAATCTTTTTTTTGGAAATTTTGGAAATCAATTTCATTTGTGCATGACCTAATCTTTTGTGCCAAATCCAAGAGTTTTCATCTAATGAACTCAAATATTTCTAATAATTCATGTCATGTCCAATGTCAAATAAATAATCATTTTGATCTCTATAACCTATTAACAATGTATCATGTTATTTTCTATTAATAATCATATTGGCTAATATTTAATAAATTATACTTAAAACCATAAACTAGTAAAACATTTTCAATCAAAGTGGTGCAAACGGTACTAATGTTTCCATATCCAAGGATTTCACCTTTACCGTTGTCACCAAATGTGACAAATCCACCATCCTTGATGCAAGTGAATGAATAAAGATTTGAGTAATCTCCCGTCATATTCCTTGAACATCCACTATTGAGGAACCATTTTCCTTTAATATTCTTCTTCTTCACCTATTATATACTTTTACATATCCAAACCTTCTTGGGTCATTGAGGGTTAGTTTTGGTTCATTTTAGAATCTATGCAACCTTCATATTTCCCTTCTTATACATGAAATCATATATTTTATGTCCTTTCCATTTGCATGCATGACATGTGACATTTGCATCAAAAGTAACATGTGTATAAGAGGTATATGCCTTAACGAAATAATTTCTTAAATAAGTTCTTTTGTTGTAAGGCCTATATCCCAAACCTACTTTATTAATTACACATATTTGGGAACCAAGTTGCATTTTAAACTTTTTCTCACCCAATGTAATTTTTTGTTACAATTTTATCCATATACATACTTTTTCTTTTCAAATAATCATTTTCTTCTTTAATAGATTCAAGTAACATCTTCCACTTGGAGGTACTACTGGCAGATGATAGGTTACCCTATCACCCTCAGCCTCTAAATAACTGACTGACTATTTGAACTCTACTACTTTTCTAGTTATTTGACAAGCACGAATCATACACTTACAATAGAGGGCTACTTGCCCAACTTAATTTCATTAAGCAACCTTTGTTCATTACAATTGTGAACTAGCCACAATAAACTCTAGAAACTTGGACTTTGACAAAGTTACATATTGAATCTCAAACAACTAACACAAGACTTGTACTTTAACTATTACAACATTGACTTTGACTTATCTATATACGTTAGACCTGACTAATGTATGGACCCAACAATCCTAGTGACTATCATCATTATCCCTCGCCTCGAGCTCGTCCTCAATGTAGACCTGTAAAACAGAAAACACTGGAGAATGGAGGGGTTAGATCGTTTGAACGACATAGTGAGGGAATAGTATAAAACGGGAACTAAAATATTTTATGAAAAATTTAATTTTCTATAATCGAAATCATCTCATTTTACAAAAAAAATCAACCTTTTCTAAAAACTCATTTTGTCTGAAAAAAATCACTTTTTGTAAAATTTTTATAGAAAATCTTTCTTTCTGTAACATTTTGAGATCTCTCGTAAATTTAATTCTTGCTAAAACTCTTTCATAAAACTGTTGTATCTGAAAAATCACATCTGGAAAACAACTGACGTATGAGACGTTATGTATCGCCATCCCCCCATAAGTCTAAATAGTGCCTTGGGTCGTTACGTATCGTCATCCCCCAAGTAACTGAACTAGACACATGAGCGATAATCAACGGTGTTATCCTGACCCTGAAACTAAGATATAGGGGCATCCTACAGTACCGTCCCCTACTCATGAAACTACATGTGCGCATGTCTGTTGTATCCGTCAATTCCATAATCCGTCAATTCCACAAGTCGTCAATTCCAAAAGTCTATGAGATTGGGTCTTCCTCCAATCTAAAAAATAGTAAAAGAAATCGTCTCAAAGTATCAAAGCATAATAACATTTCTCAACTGGTCTTAAAATAGTTTTAAACTCATCAAAATATTTCAATAAATTTAGGCTCATCTCAAAGTATAACTTAGACATCGTCGAATTCATATACTTTATAAAATCATGAAAACATTATGAAAATAAAGTATCCACTCATAGATTTGGAAACTAACTGGCACTACTTCATGGTGTCGAGGAAAGTCACGATTCCTGCCTATGGTCTATAATCGATAAATTTTATTATAACATAATTTGTGAGATATATTTTTTGTAACATCCCAGATTTTCGGGACAGTTCTGGAATGTTCCGGAACCGAAGTTATAGTCTCGGAACAGGATGATAATAAAGAATAAGAGTTCAAGCGATGATATATGAATCAGAATAATATAAAGTGAAGATTTGTCACATTAGAAGACGGGTCGTCTCAAAAATCAGTTACGTAATTATTTTTATTATACGTGTAAAGTTTGTCATTTCAGTAATGAAAATAGCAAACAAACTCCGATTGGGTTGATTCTTGAACCATTAGACTTGTTTTTTCGAGACGAACAATTTTGGTGTTAAACTCTTTTCGAAAATCACGTCAGAAGGGCTTCAAAATTACAGATTTTTAGAAAATACCCTTCTAAGTGGAGGCATTTTGGTAATTTTTTTGAATGGAGATATTTTCTATTACCATTTTTATTTCAACAAAAAAAAAGAAAACAATGAAATACAAAAGAAAGAAGAAACAAGAGAGGAAATACGAAAGAGAGATGGAGGAGAGAGAAAGAAGAAGTGTGGCTGGCGGACGGCCATTCAACCACCCCTGGCGGTGCGTGTCGGCACTACCGGCTTCGTCCAGTGCAGGCCGGTGACATGATGGCCGGCGATTCCCCAAAAGGTGGCCGGAAATGGAGCAAGAAGGGAGAAATAGCTGCTCGAAATGGGTTTGATGGTTCCAGCTCGTCGATTCATTTTACGGCCCGAGCCACCCTTCAAATCGAAGCCTCGATGAGTACTACGAGATGGTGGTAATGGTATCTCCGATTCGTACCCGGAGTCACGCGAAACGAGGAAGAAAGCCGCTCATGAACAGTAACTCTAATGTGAACAGTAGCTCTGATCGAAATTCCATCGATTCCTGTGCGTTCGTGGGATCATTTGGAGTCCGTATATGGCCTCGAAATCTTGGTAAGAGCTCTCGGTAAAAAGTCATTAATTTCAAGTTTTCCGTTAAATATTTCAATGTTTCCAGTAGCTTCATAGAGTAGCGTAGTGATATAATTTGAGTTCTATGGGCTTTAGTATGTTAAATATGTGTTTGTCTTAGAATTCGAGTGAGAACGGATTAGATTTGATCGATCCAGTAGATAAAGCGGGTTTCCGATGAAACCAAGTTTCTCACTCGACTGAGCGTTGATGACCGTAACTATGGATACAACATAAATATGATATTGTGAGTTTAATTGAGTAATTCTGGATAAGTTCGGAAGGTCCAAGATCCTTCCGTAACATTTACGAAAACGTTTCCGCACGATTTTCCGCAAAAGCATAAAAGGAGAATCTAAGCCATCTAGCCAGTGTAGAATAATATATAAGGATATATTAGAGTAATGAAGATTGAACCGTAGAATCGGAGAGGATTCGTGTATTCCAGGAAAGTCCGGAAGTATATAATAGATGAGTAGAAAGTTCCGCAAATAGCGGTTCTGATCATGTTTTGTTATTTATTTCGATAGATCGGACCAGGATCATGAGTGTCTGCCTAGCCAGGTAAGTAACCTATGCGATGAATACTTGTGGTATGTGTTCTGTTCCAACGTAGATAATAAAGAAATTCTATAAGTATATGTATAACCATATAACATAATATATATATATATATATGCGTATGTGTGTGTATAAGAATGCAAATATGATACTAGCAAACCTGATATTGAAAGTATAAGAATAATAAAGTATATGTGTATACATAGATAATTATAAGCATGTATGAGCAGATAGGTACGTAAGTAGGCAGAAACAATTATGTATGTTAGTACGCATACATATATGTAAGCATGAAATATGGAGATTGGAGTAATAACACATAATGAACATATTCCAAAAGTTAGCTAAGTAAAATAGATTATTGAATACGAATGTAAGTTTAGGTAACAACATAATATGATGAGGTATGAAATGTTTATTTGGCAATGGATTAAGAATTGTGAAAGTGTTAATGTATATAGCTTTATGAGATGGTAAATTATGATTGTTCATATAAGTATACAAGCTTTTGATTAAGTATAATCATAGATTTTGACGATAGCGAGAATATACGATGATAAATTAGCATGTAATTACATTATGAATAATGTGATATGTTAGATGAATATTGAGATGTATGGGTAATGAAATAAGTAAACAGCAGATGAATGTTTTATAATGATAAAGTTTAATAACTTGAGTATGAACATATGATATTATGTGTGTGAAAAATACAATAAGTTGCATTTGATTATAAGGTTGTGACAATTTGAAATGTAAGTGAACTTGGGTGCTGTATGCAAAGTATATAAAGGATAGAGTAAGTATACTGAACACAAGATAATTAAAGATGAAAGCATGAAAAGAGTAGGATTCACACGTCATTAATTACAGGTATGCACGTACATATAGGATAATATATATATAGACACATAAGAAAGCATGGATAGGGTAAGTGAAAACATAAGAAAGGAATATGCATATATATGTGTGTTATTATTTTCAGAAATTGAATTAAAGTTAAGAAAGATTCTGAAATTCAAAGTATTTTAAATGAAAAGTTTTAAGTGCTTTTCTTTTGAAAGAAATGTATTCCAGAAAATATTTTTTTACAGTTTTGAGATACATAATATGGTTTTATGATTTTCGGGGCATGAGGTAAAAACTCATCCCAGTATATAACTTATACAAAGATGGAATTGATGGATTCAGAGGAGCCTGTGCATATGGCTAATTCAGGGACAAGATGACGGCTTAGGATCGTGTACCTGGACCCTAGTTTCAGAGCTTAGGCGGTAGCATAGATCCGTACCCTAATTCTAGTGGTGGCTACACCCAGTTGAGTCATTGTCTTGGGTGTAGAGCTCACATCCAGTTGAGTTGTTGTCCTGGACGTAGGGCACAACTAGTTTCATAGATGCCCAGTTGAGTCGTGGTCATGGGCATAGAGTACCACCCAGTTGAGTCGTTGTCCTGGACATTGAGTACCATCAGTTTCAAAGACCCAATCTAGTATTCCTGGACACGTCCAGTTGAGTCGGTTTCCTGGACGTAGAGCAGTTTTAGTTTCCAAATTTTTCAGTACATAGTTTTCAGATCTTCAGTACGTAGTTTTCAAAAGTCAGATTTTAGTAAACAGTTTTCAGAAAATAGAATTTAGAAACAGTTTCCAGAAATCAGAGATTTAAAACATGTTTCCAGAAAGATAAGTTTTATTAAGAAACTTTCAAACAGAGTTTCAGAAAACAGTTTTTCATGAAATATTTTCTAAATAGTATGACATGTTAAAGTAGAAAGTAGTTTAGAAATTATGCATAAAAATCATACATTTTGGTTATCATTTGAGATGTATATAACTGATATTAATGCATGATAGCATTATTGCATTTTATATGCATATATGATTGGTGTTTGTATGAGTTGTATGTTTACATAGGAAGAATCTTTTGTAAATACTAGTGCATGATAATATGATTACATATACATGTATACAAGATTCATGATAGTGTGATGAATGTTAGAAAGAAAAAATAATTTATAATTTCGATTTGATGATATTTCAAGAAAGTGAAAGTAAGAAAGTTTTATTAATTGTCTGATCTAGATTAGCATCGAATGTACATTACGAAAAAATGATATCAAAGTAGCGCAGTGAAAGCATGGTTGGGTTTTGACATGGTTGACAGTGATATCGAAACTTGATGTGTATATATATATATATATTAAGATGTTTAAAACTATAAACGATAGACATAATTTAAAGTACGTGAGTGATCAGATAAAAGGATCAGTAACAAGTAATATGTTTGTAAATGGATAATAACTAGATAGTTAGCTCAGACCTAATACATAATTGCAAGGTCACATAGACAACTCAGGTTAACACATAAATAGAATTCAGATTTTGTGTGTGTTTGACGCTCAAGGTATGAGCATGATTACTTACTAAGTCTTATGGCTCACACCACAACAATTGGTTAGTTTTGTAGGTCAGTATTAGTCATACTGAGCCAGCAGGATTACGGTGAAGACTTTGAAGATAATGGATCGCCCCAATTGCAGTCAAGAGAGTCATTGAGTCCTAGGTCGACTTATGGGTCCTCACGACCCCTTATATTTGTATTTGCATTTGTATCTCATATGTAAGGGTTTTGTAATAGTATAGTTTTATTTTGAGTTCTGACCGGAGGCCAAGTGATTTACATTATGTTAATTGAGTTCTGGCCTGAGGCCAAGATGATGATTGCATATGTTTTGAATTGCATAGCAGGTTGTCTCAGGGTGCTGGCTATAAACTAGGTTGTATGATGTTCTGTATACATCATGCCAAAATTTCGTCAGCATCAGAGGCTTATGGAGACAAGATTAGCCTGTCTCCTGCCAGTAACATCCTGACTTAGGCGAGATGTTACATTTTTATCAATAAATAAAATATGCAATGCATGAATACTTGAATTCTCTCAGTTACTACTTATAAGCATGGTCTACGAGTTTTTATGAGCTAAAGTTTGGAGTTACACTAGTGCGAGAGTGAAAATTTTGATTCTACTAGTCGCTAAGAATTCACTGCTCAACGCCTAACTTTGAAAATTCACTGTAATTAATTTGGAATGAATCCGGTTGGAAATTTAATAGAATAGTTATTATGTATCTAGTTTATATTGGGTTTATGAATCTCAATTCTGATTTCAGAAACTCAAGTTATAAACCGAAGTTCAGGGGTTGTTCAGGAAAAACAAACTGAGTGTAGAAGCAACAAGTCACTTAACTTCAAAAATTCGATTCAGCCTCATCTTAAGGCTAACAATTCTGAAATTTGGATATGTTACTTCTTTGTCTATAGGTTACCTAGAATTTTACAATTCATCAATCGAATATTTATAACTCAAGTTATAAGCAAACAAACATATATAGCATGTCCAGAACGAGACATAAGCTAACTTCACTATCTAACTCTTTTATCTCGCCATCTTATTTAATACATTAAATCCGAAAACCCTCAACATAACTTTTAGTGTTATAAACATAAATTATTTCCCACATAATATGGTTAATTTCTAACTTATCCTAGGCTAGGTATTTTGTCAACCATTTGGTGCGCACAATGAGTAAACATTACTATTTTTTACAATATATGCTTGTTCTACTTCCTTTTACATTAGCTCTACTCCTGTAACATCCCGAGTTATTTTAGATTGTTAGCGTGAATTTATTTTTCGTACATGAAATCACATCCGAATACGAGGATTATTTTTCAGTAAAATGGGAACATATTCATGAAATTAATTATAATTCTATATTGGATTAATTTTGAGGGGTTAAATTGGAAATTATTAATTAGTATTTATATATATATATATATATATATATATATATATATATATATATATATATATATGTGTCTAGATTTTTCTTACACACAAAAGTGTAAATAAACCCTAGAAATTTCTACACATGTGTATCATATATAACACACACACACGAGTTGCATACAACATACACACACGTTTAACATATACACACACAAAGGAATCAGAGAGAGAAGGGACTAGAAAGAAAATAAGAAAATAGAGGGGAGAGAGAGACAAGACCGAGTGAAAGAAAAGAGAATAAAGATTGGGGGAAATGCCGAGAAAAAGAAGGAGAGAAGGAGAAGGCCGAAAAAATGAGAGGAAGAAGCATAGGCCGAGAGGAAGGGAAAGAAAGAGAGAGGAAGACAGAGAGGGAAGATAGACCGAGAGAAGAAAGAACAGGGCAGAAGCAGCGAGCAGAGGAGAGGTAAGTACTCTATGCGGTGATTACCTTGAGTTTGGGTATTTATGGGTTTCCTTGATTTGTACAAACAAATTTGTTTTTGAACTAAGAATGATGAAGAAGTATGTATTGGAGTAATTCAAAACTGATTTCAACCTTGAAATTAAAGAAATCAATCGAATTAGAAATTGGAGAGAGTTGGGGAAAATTAGAAAGTAAACCCTAGAATTTGGGGATTTTCTTTAAAGTATGCTAAGTAATTAAATTGGAAGTAATATGAGATGGTGGATGTTATATTAGGGTGTTTACTTATGCATTTTGTGATAATTAAGTATGTGTTAAGCTTGATTTTGTGAGGTGGCCGAACAGTAGAGGGGCTGTTTGGGAGGAGGAAATTTTATGGTTTGGAAATAATGTAACAATGGATTTAGTATCAGTGGTGTTGATGTTGATATTAAAATATAAGTCATATTTTATGTTGGTGGTATTTCAAGGTGGAAGAAGGTTATGACCGAGTGTAAGGTTGATGAAGGAGATGATGATTTTTTTTTTTTAATTTTGAGATAGATAATTCAATTGGTTAGTAATTATCAAGTACATAATTTGATTATGATTTTTATTTAGGATTGTTTAAAAATTATTTCAGAGGGAATAATGGTCACTTTGGCCTTTGGCTAATTTAAAAAGATAAAAGGGAAACTTGGATTTGTAAATCGCATGTATGATGATCAATATGAAAAATATTATATTGTAGATGATAGGTTGGATGGCATTGAATCATTTAAGTTAGTTAAGGGTGTTGTTAGGTGAATGGGTTAGTAATTTTTGGGTAATGGTGAAGTTTTGTGAATATGTTATGAATTAAGATTTAATTTATTGATGACCTTAAAGTTCCGACTCGGGTATTAATGAGAGCGAATCTATAGTTTTTAGGCAATTAGTAATATGGGATATTTAATTTGGCAGTGTTTATAATTTACAAGTCTGTGTGTAATATATTGTGTGCTAATTGGTATTTAATTTCAACAAGTATTCTTAAGTTTTAAAGTTCGATTTGGTTTTATCATTAAAAACTTACATTGAATAAGTTGAATATGTATATTAAGTCATGTATTTGTTTATGTTAGTTGAGTGAGAATATATGAATATAAACTATTCGTTAGATTGATTGTGGGTCGTTGATATTAACCGTCATAAAAGAAAGCTAAGCACTAATGATGTAAATGTGAATAAAGTATGTATGATATTATTTAGTTGTAAACAGTAATTTGTAGATATATGTATTTATAGCATTTAAGCTTAAGAAGTTTGAATAAGAATATATAATATATGGATGAAAAAGGTATGTTAGATCGCGTATGTTTATAAAATTGTGATGATTGATATTGTAAGTGAACTTGTTCATCTGCATGTGAGGTATATTGATAATATAGTATATAAATTATAAGACAATTAAAGATGAAAGTATTTAAAGAATAGGATTTGCACTTCATTAATTATAGATATGCATGTAATTACATGGCAATCTACAGATAAGCATATAGGGAAACATGGATAGGGTAAGTGAAAGCATAAGAAAGGAATATGCATATAAGTGTGTTATCATTTTTAGAAATTGAGTTGAAGTTAAAAAAGGTTCCGAAATTCAAAATATTTTAAAAAGAAAAGTTTCAAATATTTTTCAAAGAAATGTATTTCTGAAAATATTTTTACAGTTTTGAGATACTGAATATGGTTTAATATTTTTCGGGACATGAGGGAAAAACTCACCCCAAAATGTAACTTGATACAGTTGGAATTGACGGATTCAGAGACATGTGGCATGTGCACATGTAGAGGACTAGGGGGACGACGATACGTAATGCCCCTAGATCCTAGTTCAGGACTAAGGATAATAGATGCCCCGAAATCCTAGTTTTAGAGCTTGGGTGGTAGCATAGATCCGCACCCCCCGTTCTAGTTTGTGGCTTGGGGGACAGCGATACGCAATGCCCCAAGACCACCAGTTTCAGGGCAAATATGGCATGCTTTGGGGGACGACGATACGTATCGCCCCAATGACATGGATTTTCATATCTGGCTCTAGAGCGTATGGGGGGACAGCGATACGTAACGCTCGCATGCGTCAGTTTTTCAGAAGATACTCATATATCAGTTTTTCAGAAAAAAGTGTTTTGACATATCAGATTTTTCAGAAAACATTTTTCAGAGATCCAGTTTTAGAAAACAGTTTTTCAGAAAATAAAATTTCAGAAAGACAGACTTTATAAAGAGTTTTAGAAAACAGTTTTTAGAAAACAGTTTTTAGAAAACAGTTTTTCAGAAAATGTTTTCAATAAATATTTTATAAAAAGCATGACATGTTAAAGTATAGTATAATTCATAAGTTATGCATGTAGACCATATATTCTAGAAATCATTTGAGATGCATATAGCTGACGTTAATGCATGATAGTATTATTATGTTTATATATATTTATAAATGATGTATGTATGAGTTGTATGTTTACATGAGAGGAACTCTTTATGAAAAATAGTGCATGATAATATAATTACATTCATACATGCATGCATGATTGAAGATTGTGTGATAAAGGTTTAATAGGAAAAATATTTCATAGATCCGATTTGATGATATTTCAATGAAATAAAAGGACGATAATTACAATAAATGTCCGAACTAGATTAGCAAAGAGTAAGTAGGTAAGTATTGAGGTATCAGAGTAGCACAGTAAAAACATGGTAAGATTTGACTTATTGAATAAGGATATGGATGTTGAACGTAAACAGGAAACATGATATAAAATATATATATGAATAGCAGAGAGATTGGTAGCAAGCAATATGTTTGAAAATGGATAAGAGTTATATAGTTAACATAGACTGTAGATAATTGCATGACTACATACACAGTTAAGCTAATACAGAAACAGAATTCAGACTTTGCATGTGTTTGACACTCAAGGTATGAGCATAGTTACTTACTGAGTCTTATGACCCACTATCCAATAGTGTTTGAGTTTTGCAGGTTGGTGACCATATCGGTCGACCGTTGGCATCAGAACTTGAGGAGCCAGATAGCAGAGTTGCAGTAAGCCAGTCACCAGGTCTTGGGCGTATAAGAGTCAAGTTGTTTATACGTTTAGATGTATGGAATTTTAAGTTGTATAGATTGGGTTTAAAAAGTTTTTATTCATACACATTTTCGGGCATGAAGTCCAATTGTATTATGTCTTGAGTTCATCATTTTAGTGTCATATTATATGTTTGGGCCCTGTAGACTGCATTTCATTGTATAATTATGAGTCTTGCATGAGAGTTAGCTAGAGGCTTATAGTGATAGGACAGCCTATTACCTGTCGGTAGCATCTCCTGTAGCAGGATGTTACAACTCCTTATCATGTCTCAAGCTTAAACACACCACCAAAACAACCCATCTTTATTTTCTTTTAGTTATAAGGCCGAAACTTGGCCCTATATTTCTATAAAGTTTCAATTTCTTACAATATATATCATTTTGTCCTCTACACCCCATCAACCCAAGCCAATTCATTCTTTATTCATAAATTAATACTAACTCAAAAAAAATCAGGCCAACTAAAATCTACAATCTAAATAAAGCATCATTTTGTTCATTTCATCATTCAACATTATCACAATATTTACAAAGGTAATACATCAACATGAAATTATCAAAATTAAAGCCAATAAATGAAATTATTCTCACATTTCCAAGCTTGATTCTAGCTTCATAGAGTCTCTAGAACTTGAGTGTTCTTCCTAGGCTTGCTTTGTGTTTGATTCTTTTTATTCTTTATCTAAATTTCTTGTTAAATTGTAAATATCTCTCGTTACTCTCTTACCCGTCATTCTCGACCACACTATAAGAAGTTGGGTTTTTTTTTTTATTTATTAGCTTTTTGAATAGTTTAGGTTTGTCTAGAAAAGTTTAGGGGCTTGAGAAAATTTACGGTCATTGGGCCAAAATTGGGAAGGGTAATGGGCTTGGTATTTGGCTTAGTTTGGGCTTGGTGTAATTAGAAAAGTGGTGGAATATGCTTAGTAGTTCCATTTACTAAATACTCTCCAAATTATTTTCTTTATGCACCCGCACATATATTAATTTCACATGATGTCCTTAAGCCAACGGAAGTCCTAACCGTCTTATAATACGCCATTAACACCATTATACTTCGAGAAAAATCACAACCGATTCGCCGTTATTTTCATCGAGTTACTTGTATCATCATCATCATCATCATCATCATTACATTCAACTTCGTTTAATACTTCATTATTTTCCTCAAGCAAAAAAGAAAAAGAAAAATTATTTCGGGCCGCTATAATTTTATTTTAGCTATCATGCAAAGTTTCAGATGTTACAATCCACAATCACATGTAGTACAAAATGTCATGCTTGATATGCTCTTTCTAATTTTTACATTTTCACTCTTTAAGCATATTAATTCCTTTTCATAAATTTCATTTTGATCTATAATAACTACATGATCATGTAATAATGATAAATGTTCTTTTTTGACCAATTTATGCTTCTTTATTAATGAATCATATCATTCTTGCAGTTCATTAAATGTACTAAGTAATTCATCATAATCGGAGGAATCATGTACATTTCTTCTTCACTCTCAATGAAGAAGTCATCATCCTCAATTTCCATAAAAGCAAGGTTGTTTGTCTCATTTGTATCTTCTTCATCCAAAGAGTTTGAATCACTATCGCTTCAAGTGGCCTTCATTGCCTTCTTTTTGAGATTTTCCTTGAATCTCTTTATAGGATAATCGACAACTTTGTGACTCCATTTCTTGCATTCAAAGTAAGTGATTCGTTCTCTCTTGTACTTCCATGGCCTTTTATCTTCATTCCTCACTTCTCTTCTAAATTTCCCTTTGGTGAACTTTTTTTTAAGGAACTTCTTGAATTTGTTTGTAAGAAGTGCCATATCCTCATCATTATCTTCATCATCACTAAGGTTTTAACTATTCTATCTTATTGCACTTGATTTTAAAGCTAGATTCTTTCTTCCTCTACTCTTTTCTTATTCTTTCAGATCCATCTTGATCTCCATGTCATATTCTAATAATTTTCCCACCAAGTCATCCAACTTCAAAGTGTTCATATTATTCGATTATTTGATGGTGGATGTGCAAATCCTATATTCCTTAGGAAGAGAACTAAGGATCTTATTGACTTGATCACTTGTAATAATCGGAGGAATCATGTACATTTTCTTCTTCACTCTCAATGAAGAAGTCATCATCCTCAATTTCCATAAAAGCAAGGTTGTTTGTCTCATTTATATCTTCTTCATCCGAAGAGTTTGAATCACTATCGCTCCAAGTGGCCTTCATTGCCTTCTTTTTGAGATTTCCTTTGAATCTCTTCATAAGATAATCGACAACTTTGTGACTCGATTTCTTGCATTCAAAGTAAGTGATTCGTTCTCTCTTGTACTTCCATGGCCTTTTATCTTCCTTCCTCACTTCTCTTCTAAATTTCCCTTTGGTGAACTTTTTTTTAAGGAACTTCTTGAATTTGTTTGTAAGAAGTGCCACATTCTCATCATTATCTTCTTCATCACTAGGGTTTTCACTATTCTATCTTATTGCACTTGATTTTAAAGCTAGATTTTTTCTTCCTCTACTTTTTTCTTCTTCTTTCAGATCCATCTTGATCTACATCTCATATTCTAATAATTTTCCCACCAAGTCATCCAACTTCAAAGAGTTCATATTATTCGATTATTTGATGGTGGATGTGCAAATCCTATATTCCTTAGGAAGAGAACTAATGATCTTATTGACTTGATCACTTGTAATAATGCTTTTTCATAAAGCACTTAATTGATCTACAATCATAGTGAATCTTGAAATCACTTTCGCAACATCTTCAGCGGTTTAGATCTTAAAGCTATCCAACTCACACATGAATAGATTGATCTTGGATTGTTTAACTTTGCTAGCCCCTCATCCACAATCTTCGAAAACTTCCATAATTCTTAAGCATTTTCAAACTCTGTAAGTTTTTTGATTTGGCCGAATCAATTTCGTAAAGTAAATGATTGAGAGCCTTTGAATTATTGGAGGCTTACATGTGTCCTCATTGCTCTATTCGAATTGCGATTTTGGAAAATCCACACTGTTACTATCTTTCTTCATTAGCATTTTAGAACCTCTAGTGATAACTTTGAATAATTGCACATCAACGATAATGCGGTATTTTAACATCTTCATCTTTCAATAATTATTGTCGGTTCCAGTGTAGAATGAAGGTCAATTTGTCAAAAATCCCTCGGTAAGTTTCATTGAAGTATTGCTTATAGTTGCCATATTATTTCTTCTCAGATGGTCAAATACTTTGCTAGAAGTCTAAGCTCTGATAACAAATGAAATTCCCGACAAGAACTATCAAGTAACAACTATACCTGGGAAGGGGATGTTGGGTTTGTATTAAGTCCCAATGATCGATTCAAGCATAAAACACATGTGAATACAACAATGAAATATGGCGGAATCATACTCACATTGATCGGATTGGATGCGACGAAGCAAAAACATTTCCTCCACCTTGGAAGCTCATGGTTTTGGACTGGTTTTGTGCTCCTCTATTTTCGGCCATGGTGTCCTCCAAGCTCCAAGCTTTGGGTTGTGTATTCCATGCACACAGGTGGGTTTCCTTATCACCTTCATACGACTCCTTAAGCGTGCTAGCACTCCGGAAATTTTGCCGCAAAATTCCCTATTTATCTTCCATGACAATCGGCCATTGAAAGACAAATTGGAGAGAAAAATGGCCCTAGGCCGAGACATGTAGAGAATAAAGAGAGAATATGATGTGTCTTGTTGTAATAAGAATTGTGCTATCTAATACACAATTTGAAAGTCAAATACCAAAACATAAAATAATGATTTATGTCTTTCAAGCTTTTAAAAAGCCTTTCCAACAACTCCCATCTACTATTCACATCACAAGTGACTAGACATCACATCACTCAAAGTGACAAGTGATTTGACGGTTGATGTGACTAATGGTTTGACGCTTGATGTGACTTGTGGGCCGCACTTGAATTCGAAATGCGAGTGCGTCCGCAAAGACTCCCGGGCTCAGTTTCGCTAATTCCAAATTAACAAATTTTCCGTTGCGACGTAATTAAATAATTATGCCTAGCAAAATTACTATTCACGTCGCTAACGAATTAATTCTAAATTAACTCGTTCGCCAGAATCAAAATCTAATTTCAATTCCGCGTCGAAATCCAATTTCGTTTAATATATCGAATATATTAATTTACCGATTAATTCCAAATTAATCATTCTCTCTCTTTTAAATAATATTTTATCCCAGATAAAATATCTCCGTAATTAATCCCAGATTAATTTTCTCTCTCATCTAATTAATCCCAGATTAATAAAGTGCGTGTCATACGTCATCGGTGAATCTTCGGGAAGCGACCCATGAGATCCCCGGATATGTTGGTAGTAAATCCGGTTGTCGGACTATCCGAACACTTATGTACCTAGTACTACGTTTTTACCGATTTACAAGACATGGTTGGCTTCTAGCAAAGCACCGTGCCTTTCCAATTCTCTAGAAATATCCTTACAGAAATATGTGATCTATATCAGGCGTAGTATACATAGTATTGTGTATGTCGATCCAGTATCGGATGTTCACGTGCAAGGCCTGGGGCTGGAATTGTGTCTGCCCCGTACGAAGCACATATCGGATGTCTGACAATTAGTCTCTATAATCGGATAACTATGGCCTAGTCATATTATCCTGATGACTGCAGTACATAAGAGTACTAGTTCCGTATCCTACGTGATCATCATCTCCATTATAACTGAAGCTATACTTCCATCTTGACATCACACCCAATACACTACGATTCTCAATATACCCAGAAGAGGCGTACACAGAACCGGTTAAAGCCCTGGACGACCAAAACCAAAGTATATTGATTGTCGCAAGTATTAGCGGTGCAAGTCTTAGGTTAAGTCCAAATACACCTACCCTGATTCGGACTTCCATAGACACATAGTTATACTACTAATGGAATTCCGAGGGGTCTATCCAGAGCGAAGCTGTTTTCCGTACTATCGGTAAAACACAACCTCCTATTACACTTGCATGAGTATCAAATACCCAAATATATGAGAACTATGCCGTTATGCTCCCACAACGCGCACAAGTGTAATACTAGTATATTCCGCATTATCGATGTCCAATCTCGATAATACTACGACTAGGGATATTTAATGATTAAACCTTCGTGGATTGATACTATCTCATATCATCTCCATCCGGAACTAATCATAAGGACCTTCTATCATTTATACATCTTGGTGATCTAATCACAAATGATAAAAAGAGCAATTTCCTTTGTCACATAGTTAATTTGTACAACAACACCATGTTCTGTACAAATAGTGATGCTATGGGTCATAATTGTCCAACAATCTCCCACTTGGCCTATATCCAATCACTCAGGTGCTTTACACCTGAACTATGTACGGTCGCTCAAACTTCTGCTGAGAAAACGGCTTTCGTCTGCGGATTTAAAAGGTTATCGTCTTATGCGATTTATACGATCATCACATCGCCACAATGTATGATCCAACGAATCAGATGAAAATAGTTTAAAGTACATATCAGATCGTTCATGAGACCATTAATTCTTTAGCCTGTGCTGTAGCCTAGCTCAGCTGCTAACAGAACTACATCTAATCTAATTAGATTTATTTAGATCCAAGATGCTACTATTGCTGCGACAATCGCAACAAAATTCTGCTTTTGTTGTTTATACGGTAACAATATCTTGCATGGAAGATTTCCAGCTCACTGTTCCGTTATTCAAACTTTATAGTACCTTTGTTACGACTTACAGTCGTTTTTATCGGTTTGGAAACTTACAGCAGTGATCCCAATCACTTCAAGTTCTCCTTCTCCATAGCTTAAGAAAGCATCCTTAGTTCATCCAAGATATTGAAGGATGTTCTTAACATCAATCCAGTGACTATCACTTAGATTGGCCTGATTGTGACTCCATATGCTCAAAGCGTATGAGACACCAGGTCACGTACATTTTTCAATGTACGAATACTTGGAGAGTTCCAACAACTTTTAGATCTATCCCAGTAGATCCTTATTCCTAGAATAAAGGGTCTCTCTCCCAAGAATTCTACGAAGAATTTTCATGAAAGCCAAGCTTTCACCGATTATTTTATGGGAATATCATTTCCAAGAAATGATATATTATCATTTTATAGGACATTCACTGTTAGTGCGCTCCCACTAACCTCCTTATATACACAAGAATTATATTTTTTTTGAATTAAACCATACACCATTATGATTACATCAAAACATCAGTTCCAAGAACATAATGCTTACTTCAATCCATACATGGATCGAATAACCTGCAAACCTTGTTTGCTAGTTTAGGTATGACAAAATCGTCAGGATGTTGTAAACATCCTCCAAAAGGTTTCCATTTAAGAAAAGCGATTTTGACGTTCAACTGCCATATTTCATAAATGAAACATGCAGCATCAGCAAGCATTATCCAAATGGATTTAACCATGGCAACATGTAAAAGGTTTCGTCGTAATCGACACAATGTTGATAACGATACCTCTTCGCTACAAGCCTAGCTTAGTACGTTGGTATGTTGCCATCCATGTATGTCTTCCTTAAAGACTTTTATAGTACCAATAGGCACAATGCCTTACGGTACATCAACTAGTGTCCAAACATAGTTGGTATACATGGAATCCATTTCGGACTTCATGGCACTTTGCCATAAAAGGGAGTCGATACCTTGTATCACTTCCTCATACGTAGTTAGTTCGTCTTCCTCAATAAGATTGACATCTTTATGAGGCGAGATCAGATACCCATACCTCCCAGGTTGTTCTCTAACTCTCTCCAACTATGCAGTTCTTGTGTATTTGAAAATTATGGTACAGTTTCATCCTTGATGAACTGTTTGTGTTCCATTAAGAAATCGGTGCCAGGAACAGTATCACTTCGATTTTCATCAAGTTTTACTATCCTCCCACTTACCACTGCATATAGGTATTCCTCTTAGGAAAACCGCATGGTGAGAAACAATTAAAATTGTTCTCTTGTGAGATGTATAAGTACTATACTTTGGTTTCCCTAGGATAACCTACAATTAGGCACTTATCCAATTTGGGTTTTAGTTTGGTATCATCCAAACATATGCCTAGCATTCCCAAATCTACAGGAATGAGAAAACCCGGTTTCTTTCCTGTTAATATCTAATATGAAGTCTGTCAAACAGATTTTCATGGAACCTTATTCAAAATAAGTATTGCATTGTTTAATGCGTATCCCTTTGAAGGAAAATGGTAGCTCAGAGCGACTCATGATTAACCTTATCATGTCTAACAAAATTCGGTTTCTCCGTTCGGACACATCGTCAAATTGACGTGTTCCAGGAGGAGTCCTCATTGAAAGAATACTATACTCTTTCAAGTATTTGAGAAAATTATTGCTTAAGTATTTTCCATCTCGGTCTTACCGTGATGGTCTTAATACTTTAGCCGATCTGTTTGTCTACTTCATGTCGAAACTCTAAAAGTTTCCGATTTATGTTTCAAAAGAAACACATAACCATAACGCGATGCCACATCCGTAAAGGTTACGAAGTATTCATATCCACCTCTAGCCTAGCTAGATATGGGCCCACTTACGTCACTATGAACGAGGGCTAACAGATCAGTGGCACTTACGCTTTTACCAAGTAAAAGGTATTTTAGGCACTTTGCTTAATAAACTAGATTTGTAGACATCATTTGAATAGGATCAAATCTGTCCTAGTACACACTCTTCAAAAGTGTGGATATACGAGTCTTTTTTAATGTGTCCCAGACATCACTGCCACAAATAAGTCTCATCTGATCAAATCAGTTTGAGCTATTTGTTTGTCATGTCATATGTTTGAGATTTATTTATATTCAAAATATAAATACTGTTATTCACATCTAATGTGTTTATCTCAATATCATCTTTATAAAATAAAACACTTTAGTGTTCTAGAATATAAAGGTACACCCGCAACGGGTTAAACCCTGATATATAGATAATGTTTCTAGTCAAACTAGTTACATTTTAACAGTTTCCTAATTTAAGTACACACCCTAAGGGTAGTTCCTAAACTTAGGTATCTACGGTTAAAACAGCGACTGTCGTCCCGTTTCCTATTCACAGATAAATCTCATCTGAAGTCAGTATCCTGCTAATGAGCAAATTCTCCACATCAGTAAATATTTATGTATCACTTTTAGTATCTAAAATCCAATTTTAATACTAATAGCGAACATATTTATGACAAACATGTTTGAAGCCGGAGCCTTGCTCCTCTTCACTTCCTTCATGTCTGCTTTTTCCATACTGCAGTCACGATACAGTGACCCCGTTTGCCACAGTTTAGGCAGACATTCTGGGATATATCCTTTATCTTCCTAGAAGACTGTGATGATTTTGCCTTTACCTTTTTCTACACCCCATAAGCCTTCAGCCAAGCCTTGGCCTTCTGGAAGTAAGATGCGCCTTGCGCTTCTTGCCCTTTTGCAAACTTTGGCTTTGGCTCCTTGAGAATAGCCATTAACTCTCCAAGAGTTTTCTATTGCAATTAATGATTTTAAGATCTAAGTATAGACCTATAAAGATCCTTCAATTTCAACATCATGGTTTAAAGATCTAATCCTTAGTTATGACGACGAAATTAAGGAGTGATTATGGCAAGCATAAAGGATTAAGCACTAAAGTTATCATCACATGAATCTTCCAAGGATCATGCTCTACTATTTGTTTAACTCCGGGTTTAGGCTTAAGATGTCATTTTATCAATAAAAATAACTTCTCGGTACTTAGGACTATCCTAAGGTTCTATTCCTAATCTGAAAATTAAAGCCGCTTAAAAATATTTTCACCCAGGATTATGTTCTAAACGTTAATCTTTCGGTTTTATCTTGATTCTAATAGTCCAACTATTTAATCAACGATTTCAGGTAATATTAATTATAACGATTACTATAGTCTAACTATATAATCAATTATAATTTAATTAGTTAAATTCAATTATATTGATTACTATAATCCAATTATAAAATCAACTAGTAATTGAAATAGTTTGAATACAGTCCAACTGTTTAATTTACAACAACGATTAAATATTAGTCCAACTAATATATTAATTTATTTGAAGAAAAATTGAAATAAGCGCGTATGGCAAGTATCTAAATGAAATTGCAAATCTAATACTTGCCTCCCACTATTTTTCGGTGAGCCTCTAACCCTCTGTTGAGTACTCGGGAAACCTTATTTCCTAGTAGGCTATGATCCCGTTAAATAACACACAATCTTGACTTTGGCCAACAAATTGTATGATACTTAACTATGTAGATCTCTAAGATCAATTGGATCTCATCCAATTCCTAGATCCAGTAGGTGGACATCCAAGTCCGAAACATATATCTTATAGATGCCAATATATCTAATATATTCCCTAACCTTTTTCCTCTGAATCAATTAAGCATTGGCTTTGGCACAACAAACTTATTGATCCCAGTTAAGCGGAACCCATTGACCTTGGAAAGCTTCGTAATCAATGTCGATGGACAAGAAGTGATCTTGACTTTGGCCAACAAATCACAACTTGGACAAGACACCGATATGGAACAAAGCCTTCATGATTCAAACACATCCGCTACGGACAAAGGTCTTGACTTTGGCCAACAAACCAGTGCCAGTCTTGGAACTTGAGTAAGAATCACTCAATAGAAGGAAAAACGCTTAATATGTAGTGAGGGTTTTCGCGTAATTGGCAACCAATTAATTATCTTTGTTAAGGTCTCATCATCATACACCCTTAAACATGCATTCTAAACACATAATAAGGCGCGTAAATAAATATAATAATGATATGCGGATGGATACATAAACACATTGTTCCTAGAACAAATCTCTCCATTTCCTCTCTCTCTCTAGCACAAGTATTACTTCTACCCGATTACATAACACTTCTAAAGAAACCTCATTTACATTGAGGGGAACATGTGAGAAGAGAAATACACAGAGTCAAGAGGTAATAGGCTGGACACGCAGGTCCAATTTAATAAATTCTAAATTTATTACAACAATTTCCAAAATTGCCCCACCCATCTAATATCCATCCGATATACATTATTCATACATCTCATCCATGTATTCACACAAAGCATGTTATCAATCAATCTAATCCAATTAATTAATCTGAAATTTAATGACCATCCAATGTTCAAACAATGATTTGATTTTGCGCGAGTCCAACTCGTTTTGCGAATAAGTACTCAAAGTATGAATTCTTGAATTATACTAAACTACAAAATTAAATCTAATTTAATATGTATTTAATACTAATTCATTTATTTAATTCCAAATTAAATAATTACACTTATAAATGCGCCTTTACGACTTGATTCCAAATCTAATCATTACGGGTCTCAAAGCCCGATAAACATCCAATGTCGTTTAATTCAAAGTCCAATGGGCTTTCAATTAATTTCTTAAGGCGTGGGCTTCAGCAACCAAAGCCCAATCAAGGAATCACCCCATAAGCTTAGAAATCAATTTCGGCCCATTAGGCCCAATTAAACTTTAAAGGCCCAATAGTTATATTTGGACTTTATAGATATGGTTTTGGGCCCAATTGGATCCAACCAATTTAGCCTAAACCAAACTTGGTACAACCAAGCCCATTAAGCCCAATTACAACTTTTAAGGCCCAATTCCAAAATAAGCCCAACATAATTAAATTCCAAAATTCCAATTTCACAAATTAATTACTTAAGTGTATTTCATAATTAATTAACCAAATTAACATTTCCAAAATACTAATTCACTCAATTAATTATGCTTATTATCATCAAAACAAGTCCAACACATTTTAATCAAAAATTCACATCATTTATACATGCTACATGTCACGGTTTTTAGGGTTTAATGTCCAATTTCAAATTCAATCCAATTAAATCTCAAATTAACATTTCCCAATTGATTTCAAATCATCCAATGAATCAAAAATCAAAAAATACCATGACATTTATGGCATCATCCAATTTGGCCAACCTTAGAATTTGGGCAAAAATTGATCCAATCAAATTTTCATGAAATTGATAATATCCAACTTCAATTAAACATCATTCAAGCATACTCAATCAAATAATTTTATCAAATCATGTTCAAATTCAATTTACCCAATTTTAACCCCCTAAGTTCAAGTTTCATGCTCAAGAGGCTCTGATACCATTGTTGGGTTTCTATTAAGTCCCAATGATCAATTCAAGCATAAAACACATGTGAATACAACAATGAAACATGGCGGAATCATACTCACATTGATCGGATTGGATGCGACGAAGAAAAAACATTTCCTCCACCTTGGAAGCTCACGGTTTTGGACTGGTTTTGTGCTCCTCCATTTTCGGCCATGGTGTCCTCCAAGCTCCAAGCTTTGGGTTGTGTATTCCATGCACACGGGTGGGTTTCCCTATCACCTTCAAATGAATCCTTAAGCGTGCTAGCACTCCAGAAATTTTGCTTCAAAATTCCCTATTTATCTTCCATGACAATCGGCCATTGAAAGAAAAATGGAGAGAAAAATGGCCCTAGGCCGAGACATGTAGAGAAGAAAGAGAGGAGATGATGTGTCTTGTTGTAATAAGAATTGTGTTATCTAATACACAATTCGAAAGTCAAATACCAAAACATAAAATAATGATTTATGTCTTTCAAGCTTTCAAAAAGCCTTTCCAACAACTCCCATCTACTATTCACATCACAAGTGACTAGACATCACATCACTCAAAGTGACAAGTGATTTGACGCTTGATGTGACTATTGGTTTGAAGCTTGATGTGACTTGTGGGCCACACTTGAATTCAAAATGCGAGTGCGTCCGCAAACACTCCCGGGCTCGGTTTCGCTAATTCCGAAATAACGAATTTTCGTTGTGACGTAATTAAATAATTATGCCTAGCAAAATTACTATTCACATCGCTAACGAATTAATTCTAAATTAACTCATTTGCCCGAATTAAAATCGAATTTCAATTCCGCGTCGAAATCCAATTTCGTTTAATATATCGAATATATTAATTTATCGATTAATTCCAAATTAATCGTTCTCTCTCTTTTAAATAATATTTTATCCCAGATAAAATATCTCCGTAATTAATCCCAGATTAATTTTCTCTCTCATCTAATTAATCCTAGATTAATAAAGTGCGAGTCACACATCATCGGTGAATCTTCGGGAAGCGACCCATGAGATCCCCGGATATGTTGGCAGTAAATCGGTTGTCGGACTATCCGAACACGTATGTACCTAGTACTAAGTTTTTACCGATTTACAAGACATGGTTGGCTTCTAGCAAAGCACCGTGCCTACCCAATTCTCCAGAAACATCCTTACAGGAATATGTGATCTATATCAGGCGTAGTATACGTAGTATTGTGTATGTCGATCCAGTATCAGATGTTCACGTGCAAGGCCTGGGGCTGGAATTGTGTCTGCCCCGTACGAAGCACGTATCAAATGTCTGGCAACTAGTCTCTATAATCGGATAACTATGACCTAGTCATATTATCGCGATGACTGCAGTACATAAGAGCACTAGTTCCGTATCCTACGTGATCATCATCTCCACTATAACTGAAGTGATACTTCCATCTTGACATCACACACAATACACTACGATTCTCAATATACCCAGAAGAGGCGTACACAGAACCGGTTAAATCCCTGGACGACCAAAACCAAAGTATATTTATTGTCGCATGTATTAGCGGTGCAAGTCTCAAGTTAAGACCAAATACACCTACCCTGATTCGGACTTCCATAGACACATAATTATACTACTAATGGAATTCCGAGGGGTCTATCCAGAGCGAAGCTGTTTTCCGTACCATCGGTAAAACACAACCTCCTAATACACTTGCATGAGTATCCAATACCCAAATAAATGAGAACTATGTTGTTATGCTCCCACAATGCGCACAAGTGCAATACTAGTCTATTCCGCATTATCGATGTCCAATCTCGATAATACTACGACTATGGATATTTAATGATTAAACCTTCGTGGATTGATACTGTCTCATATCATCTCAATCCGGAACTAATCATAAGGACCTTCTATCATTTATACAGCTTGGTGATCTAATCACAAATGATAAAAGAGCAATTTCTTTTGTCATATAGTTAATTTGTACAACAACACCATGTTCTGTACAAATAGTGATGCTATGGGTCATAATTGTCCAACAAGGGAGTGATTGGATAATAAAAAATTAATGCGGAATTATAAATCTTATCAATTTTAAGCTTTCAAGCTTCACCAACAATTATAAAACACAATATTGATTCTAAATAAAATTACACAATCTAAAGATAAGGGAAGAGAGATACAACATTGATTTTATAGTGGTTTGGCCCAATCACTTATCTACATCCACTCTCTTCAAGCTCACTTGAAGGTTCCACTAGTTTCAATAAACTTACAACCAATATATTTTTCACCAAGGCTTCTCTCAAATATCTTACACCAACACCACCCTTGAGAGTACTCACAACTCACACAAGTTATTTCACACAAGTGTTTTGAATAATAGAAGTTTGTGATTACAACACTATTTGGGAACTCACTAAGAAAAATATAAAAATTGAAGAGTAAGTGCGTTACCAAAATATATTTAAGCTCACTAAAATGTATATGAAGATGTAAGTAATAAGTTTATGAAATGATGAGAATGAAATGATCAAAAAGGTTTTGTATTTCTCTCAAATTTTGCTTTCAAGATAATGTTGGAAAGTGTAAGAACTGAGCCAAAATGGAATAGGGTTTCAATTTATAGAGAAAATTCGAGAGACCTAACTTTCCGTCATAAGACCTATATGCCAATCTACAAGGAATGGAATATTGGTCTAAAGTTCAAACGGCTACTGAATAGTTACCGGTGAGAATTAAATGCGACACATCTACCGGTATGGGTAACGATATGTGTAATGATATTCCAGAAACTAAGTAAAACACACAGGTGCATCGGTACAGACATCCATTGTAACATCTCCAATCCTGGAGATGCTATCGGTAGGGAATAGGTCGTATTATTCCCATGAGCCTCTGTCTCTCTGACACTACCAATCTCTCTTATATACATATTTATACATGGGACCAATGATCAACTCATCACCATAAATGCATAACGTTTTTCCATATTAATTACTCAATTTTACAACACGTTAATAACTCTAATAGTGAACCCTTTATAATACGTTACATATATAATACACGATATTTCATGACTTTGACTAACTGGACTCTGTTTCTGACTCGACCTGGTGGACCAAATACCCTAGTGACTGCCATCATGTTGGACAATTATGACCCATAGCATAACTATTTGTACAGAACATGGTCTTGTTGTACAAATTAACTATGTGACAAAGGAAATTCCTCTTTTATCATTTGTAATTGGATTACCGGGATATATAAATGATAAAAGTCCATATGATTAGTTCCAGATTAATAAGATATGAGACAATATTAATCCACTAAGGTTTAATCATCTAAACATCCATAGTCGTAGTATTATCGAGATTGGACATCGATAAAGCGGAATAAACTAGTATTGCAATTGTGCGTGTTATGGGAGCATAACGGCATAGTTCTCATATATTTGGGTATTGGATACTCATGCAAGTGTAATAGGAGGTTGTGTTTACCGATGGTACGAAAACATCTTTGCTCTGGATAGACCCATCGGAATTCCATTGGTAGTATGACTATGTGTCTATGGAAGTCCGAATCAGGGTAGGTGTATTTGGTCTTAACCTGAGACTTGCATCGCTAATACTTGCGACAATCAATATACTTTGGTTTTGGTCATCCAGGGCTTTAACAAGTTCCATGTACGCCTCTTCTGGGTATATTGAGAATCATTGTGTATTGGGTGTGATGTCAAGATAGAAGTATCACTCCAGTCATATGCAGATGATGGTCACGTAGGATAAGGAACTAGTACTCTCATGTACTGCAGTCATCGAGATAATATAACTAGGTCATGTTATCCGATTATAGAGACTAGTTACCAGAGATCTGATATATGCTTCGTATGAGGCAAACACAATTCCAGCCTCAGGCCTTGCATGTGACATCCGTTACTGGATCGCAATACGCAATACTACGTATACTACGCCTGCCATAGATTATATATTCCTTTAAGAATATTTCTAGAGAATTAGGTAGGCACGATGCTTTGCTAGAAGCTAACCATGTCTCGTAAATCGGTAAAAACGTAGTACTAGGCACGTACGTGTTCGGATAGTCCGACGACCAGATTTACTGCCAACATATCCAGGGATCTCATGGGTTGCTTTCCGAAGATTCACCGATGACGTATGACTCGAACATAATTAATCTGTGATTAATTAATAGAGAGAAAATTAATATTGGATTAATTGCAGAGAGATTTTATCTAGGATAAAATACTATTTGAAGAGAGAGAACTATTGATTTGGAATTAATCGGTAAAATAATATATTTGATATATTAAATGAAATTAGATTTCGACGCGGAATTAAAATTGGATTTTAATTCGGGCATACGAATTAATTTAGAATTAATTCGCGAGCGACATGAATAGTAATTTTGCTTGGCATAATTATTTAATTAAATTTGATTTAATTACGTCGCAACGGAAAATTCGTTATTCGAAATTAGCGAACCCGAGCCCGAAATGTGTTTGCGGCCCACTTGTATTTTGAATTAAAGTGCGGCCCACAAGTCACATCGCAAGTCAAATCACCTGTCACTTTAGTGATGGACATGTCACCTTTTTGTGATTGACAACCAGTCACTATTCATGATGGGAGTTGTTGAAGGCATTGAATGCTATTTGCCCTCCATTTTGCCTTTTGCTTTTTTGGAAAAGTATATACCAAAAAGTGTGAAGAATTTTGGTATTAGGTTTTAGAAACACAACACAATCTTCTCTCTCTCACTCTCATTCCTCCTTGGCCGAATGGCCTTCTTGTTTTCTCCTCTCCATGGCAGAATTCAAGGCTTCATTTTCTCTCCCATTTGGCTTGGTCGAATCGTGCTAAGAAGATGAAGAAAAATTGTTGCAATTTTTCAAGTGCTAGCACACATCAAGGAGTCATTCAAAGGTGATAGGGAAACCAATCCTTGAGCTTGGAATCAACACTCAAAGCTTGGAGCTTGAAGAGCACAACAAAGGGCATTGGCCGAAACTCAAGGAGGAGAATTTTTGTGTTCAACACATCCAAAATCTGATCAAAGTGAGTATTTTCCACATTTTTACTTTGTTGTATTCACATGTTTCATTGCTTAATTGATCTTGGTTTGACCTAGAAAACCCAACAATGGTATCAGAGCAGTTATTGAGTATGAAATTGAATTTATGGTTCTTAACTTTAATTTGGGTATTTTTGATTTGAGCATGTTTTATTCAAATTGTTTGTTTGAGTATGCTTATAATATGTTAACTTTGAGTTGTGCATGATCAATTTGAAGAAAAATTATTTGGATTAATTTTCCCCAAATTTGAGGCTTGGCCGAATAAGGATAGAACCCTAGCTCTTGGTGATTTTTGAATTTTAGACAATTGGATATGTTTAAAATGCATGGGATATATTAGTTTGTGATTTAATTGGATTGAAATAAAAATTGATATAAAAAGTCCCCTATTGCCGAGAGCCTTAAGAAGCATGTTGGGATTGATTTTGCTTCAATTTGTGTTGGACATAAGTTGGTTAATTAAAGAATGATTATTATGTAAATTGGTATTTTGGAAATGTTGATTTAAATAATTAATTATGGCTAATACACTTTAATTGATTAAATTATGATAATTGGAATATTGGAATTTAATTAGTTAGGCTTAATTTGGAATTGGGCTAATAATGTTGTATTTGGGCTTAATGGTCTTGGTTGGGCTGAGTTTGGTTTAGGATAATTGGTTGGATCCAATTGGGCCTAAAACCATTTCCATAAAGTCCAAATATGATAATTGGGCCTTTATAATTTAATTGGGCCTAATGGGCCAAAATTAATTTTATGGCAAATGGTGATTCCTTATTGGGCTTTGGTTGCCAAAGTCCATGCCTTATAAATTAATTGAAAGCCCATTGGATTTTAATTAAATTGACATTGGATGTTAATTGGGCTTTGAGACCCGTTTAGATTAGATTTAGAATCTAAGTCGTAAAGGCTCATTTATAAAGTGTAATTATTTAATTTGGAATTAAATAAAGAAT
The DNA here is from genome assembly GCA_019454045.1 of Zanthoxylum bungeanum. Classification (NCBI taxonomy): domain Eukaryota; kingdom Viridiplantae; phylum Streptophyta; class Magnoliopsida; order Sapindales; family Rutaceae; genus Zanthoxylum; species Zanthoxylum bungeanum. The sequence goes on from SKCR01003147.1 coordinate 28,494, forward strand.
TAGTATTGAATACAAATTAAATTGGATTTAATATTGTAGTTTGATATAATTCAAGAATTCGTACTTTGAGTACTTATTCTTAAACGAGTTGGACTCGCGCAAATCAAATCGTTGTTTGAACATTGGATGGTCATTAATCAAATATTAATTAATTGGATTAGATTGATTGATAACATGCTTTGTTTGAATACATGGATGGGATGTATGAATAATGTATATCAGATGGATATTAGATAGGTGAGGGCAATTTTGGAAATTATTGTAATAAATTTAGAATTTATTAAATTAGACCTGCGTGTCTAGCCTATTACCTCTTGATTCTTTGTATTTCTCTTCTCACCTATTCCCCTCAATGTAAATGAGGTTTCTTTAGAAGTGTTATGTAATTGGGTTGAAGTAAGATTTGTGCTAGTGGGAGAGAGGAAAGGGAGAGATTTGTTCTAGGAACAAAATTTTTTAAGTATCAATCCGCATATTATTATTAATTTATTTATTGCGTCTTATTATGCTTTTAGAATGCATGTTTAAGGGTGTATGATGAGACCTAATCAAAGATAATTAATTGGTTGCCAATTACGTAAAAACCTTCAATATATATTAAGCGTTTTCCTTACATTGAATGATTCATTCTCAAGATCTAAGATTGGCACTGGTTTGTTGGCCAAAGTCAAGACCTTTGTCCATCGCGGATGTGTTTGAATCATGAAGGCTTTGTTCCATATCGCATGTCTTGTCCAAGTTGTGATTTGTTGGCCAAAGTCAAGATCACTTTTTGTCCATCGACATCGATTATGAAGCTTTCCAAAGTCAATGGGTCTCCCTTAACTGGAATCATTAAGCTTGTTGTGCCAAAGCCAAGGCTTGGTTGATTCAGAGGAAAAGGTTAGGAAAATATATTGGATATATTGGCATATATATATATTTATATATGTTTCGGACTTGGAGGTCCACCAGTGGATCTAGGAATTGGATGAGATCCAATTGATCTTATAGATCTACCTAGTTAAGTTTCATACAACTTGTTGGCCAAAGTCAAGGTTGTGTGCTATGTAACGGGATCCTAGCCCACTAAGAAACTAGGTTTCCCGAGTACTCCACAGAGGGTTATAGGCTCGCCGAAAAATAGTGGGAGGCAAGTATTAAATTTGCAATTTCGTTTAGATACTTGCCAATACGCGCTCATTTCATTTTTTTCGTCATTTATTTAAATATATATTAGTTGGACTAATATTTAATTGTTGTTTTAAATTAAACAGTTGGACTGTATTCAAACTACTTCATTTATAGTTGGTTATATATTTGGATTATAGTAATCAATATATTTGAATTTAAGCAATCAAATAGTAGTTGATTATATAGTTAGACTATAGTAATCATTATATTTGATTGTACTCGAAATCGTTGATTGGATAGTTGGACTATTGGAATCAAGATAACTTAAAAAGATTAGCGTTTAGAACATAATCCTGGGTGAAAATGTTTTTAAACGGCTCTAATTTTCAGATTGGGAATAGAACCTCAGGATAGTCCTGGGAACTGAGAAGTTACTCTATCTAATATAGCAACCTCTCAGGCCTAAGCCCGGAGTTGAGCAAATAGTAGAAATGATCTTTGGAAGATTCATGTGATGATAACTTTAGTGCTCAATCAGTTATACTTGCCGCAAAGATTCCTTAATTTCTTCGTCAGAACTAAGGATTAGATCCTTATAGTATGATATTGAAATTGAAGGATCTTCATAGATCTATTCTTAGATTTTAGAAGTACTAATTGTAATAGAAAACTCTGGAGAGTTAATGGCTATGCTCAAGGAGACAGAGCCAGAGCTTACAAAAGGCAAGAAGCGCAAGGTGCATTTTACTTCGACATCCAGAAAGCCAAGGCTTGGCCAAAGGCTTCTGGGGTATGGAAAAGTGCAAAGGCAAAATCGTCACAATCTTCTATGAAGACAAATGACATATCCCAAGATGTCTGCCTAAACTGTGGAAAACGGGGTCACTGGAAGCGTGACTGCCGTATGGACAAGGCAGACATGAAGGAAGTGAAGAGGGGCAAGGCTCCATCTTCAAGCATGTTTTTCATAAACATGTTCACTACTGGTTTCAAAATTGGATTTTTGATACTAAGTGTTGTATATAAATATGTATTGATGTGCAAAATCTACTGATTAGCAGGAGACTGACTTCAGTTGAGATCGACCTGCGAGTTGTAAATGGGACAAGAGTCGTTGTTTTAATCGCAGAAACCTAAGTTTAGGAACTACCCATTTTGGCATGTACTTAAATTAGGAAACTGTTATAATGTACCTAGTTTGACTAGAAACGTTATCTCTATATCTAAGTTTAACCCGTTGCGGGTATACCTTTATATTCTAGAACACTAAGTGTTTTATTTTATAAAGATGATATTGAGATAAACACATTAGATATGAATAACAATATTTATATTTTGAATATAAATGAATCTCAAACATATAACATGACAAACAAATAGCTCAAACTGAATTAATCAGATGAGACTTATTTGTGGCATTGTTGTCTGGGACACATTAACAAGACTCGTATATCCACACTTTCGAAGAGTGGGTACTAGGACGAATTTGATTCTAATCAAATGATGTCTACGAATCTAGTTTATTAGGCAAAATGCCTAAAACACCTTTTTACTTGGTTAAAGTGCAAGTGCCATCGATCTGTTAGCCCTAGTTCATAGTGACGTAAGTGGGCCCATATCTAGCTAGACTAGAGGTGGATATGAATACTTCGTAACCCTTATGATGTGGCATCGCGTTATGGTTATGTGTTTCTTTTGAAACATAAATCAGAAACTTTTGATAAATTCAAAGAGTTTCGACACGAAGTATAAAAACAGATCGGCAATAGTATTAAAACATCACGATTGGACTGTGATGGAGATACTTAAGTAATAAGTTTCTCGATTACCTGAAAGAGTATAGTATTCTTTCATAGTGGACTCCTCCCGGAACACCTCAATTTGATGGTGTGTCCGAACAGAGAAACCGAACCTTGTTGGACATAGTAAGGTTAATCATGAGTCACTCTGAGCTACCATTTTCCTTCAAGGGATAAGTATTAATCAATGCAAAAATTATTTTGAATAAGGTTCCATGAAAATCTGTTAGACAGACTTCATATTAGATATGAACAGGAAAGAAACCGGGTTTTCTCATTCCTGAAGATTTAGGAATGCTAGGCATATGTTTGGATTATACCAAACTAGAACCCAAATCAGATAAGTGCCTAATTTGTAGGTTATCCTAGGGCACCAAAGTATAGTACTTATACAACTCACAAGAGAACAATGTAATTGTTGCTTTCTATGTGGTTTTCCTAAGAGGAATACCTATATGCAGTGGTAAGTGGGAAGAAAGTAAAACTCGATGAAAATCGGAGTGATACCGTTCCAAGCATCGATTCTTTAAAGGAACACAAACAGTTCATCAGGGATGAAACTGTACCACAATCTTTGAATAAACAAGAACCGCGTAATTCGGAGAGAGTCAGAAAATAACCTGGGAGGTATTGGTTTCTGATCTCACCTCATGAAGATGTCAATCTTATTGAGGAACACGAACCGACTACGTATGAGGATGTGATACAAGGTATTGACTCCCTATTATGGTAAAGTGCCATGATGTCCGAAATGGATTCCATCTATACCAACCAAGTTTAAATACTGGTTGTTGTACCGGAAGGCATTGTGTGTATTGGTACTAAATGAGTCTTCAAGGAAGACATACATGGATGGCAACATACAAACATACAAAGCCAAGCTTGTAGCAAAAAGGTATCGCTATCAACATTATGTTGATTACGACGAAACCTTTTATTCGTTGCCATGATTAAAGCCATTTGAATAATGCTTGCTAATGTTGCATGTTTCATTTATGAAATATGACAGTTGAACATCAAAATCGTTTTCCTTAAACGGAAACCTTTTGGAGGATGTTTACAACATCCTGACAGTTTTTTTGTAACAAAACATGCAAACAAGGTTTGCAAGTTAATTCGATCCATTTATGGATTGAAGCAAGCATTGGGTTCTTAGAACCAGCATTTTGATAGAATCATAATGGTATATGATTTAATTCTAAACGAAAATGATTCTTGTATATATAAGAAGGTTAGTGGGAGCGCGCTGACAGTGATTGTCCTAAATAACGATGATATATCATTTCTTGGAAATGATATTTCCATAATACAATCGGTGAAAGCTTGGCTTTCATGAAAATTCTCCGTAGACTACTTGGGAGAGACAACATTTATTCTAGGAATAAAGATCTACTGGGATAGATCTAAATATTGTTGGCACTCTCAAGAAATCGAATATTGAAATATATGTACGGGACCAGGTGTCTCATATACTTTGAGCATATTGAGTCACAATCAGGCCAATCCAAGTGATAGTCACTGGATTGATGTTAACAACACCCTTAAGTATCTTAGAAGAACTAAGGATGTTTTCTTAAGCTATAGAGATGAAAAACTTCAAGTGATCGGGTTCACTGCTGTAAGTTTCTAAACCGACAAAAATGACTATAAGTCGTAATAAGGCTACTATATAGTTTGAATAACGGAACAGTAAACTGGAAATCTTCCAAGCAAGATAATGTTGCCGAATAAACAACAAAAGCGGAGTATTACTGTAGCTAAGGCAGCAATAGAAGCGATTTGGATCTATAATAATCCTAATTAGATTAGGTGTAGTTCTGTTAGCGGCTGAGCTAGGCTACAACACAGGCTAAAGAATTAATGGTTTCATCAAATGATCCAAACATGTACTTCAATTATTTCATCTGATTCGTCGGATCATACATCGTGGCGATGTGATGATCGAATAAATCGCATCAGATGATAACCTTGCAAATCCGCTGACGAAAGCTGTTTCTCAGTAGAAATTTGAGCGACCCGTATATAGTTCACGTGTAGGACACTTGAGTGATTGGCTATAGGCCAAGTGGGAGATTGTTGGATAATTATGGCCCATAGTATCACTATTGTACAGAACATGGTGTTGTTGTACATATTAACTATGTGACAAAGGAAATTGCTCTTTTATCATTTGTAATTGGATTACCGGGATATATAAATGATAAAAGTCCATATGATTAGTTCCAGATTAATAAGATATGAGACAGTATTAATCCACTAAGGTTTAATCATTAAAACATCTATAGTCGTAGTATTATCGAGATTGGACATCGATAATGCGGAATAGACTAGTATTGCACTTGTGCGTTTTATGGGAGTATAATGGCATAGTTCTCATATATTTGGGTATTGGATACTCATGCAAGTGTAATAGGAGGTTGTGTTTACCGATGGTACGGAAACATCTTCGCTCTGGATAGACCCCTCGGAATTCCATTGGTAGTATAACTATGTGTTTATGGAAGTCCGAATCAAGGTAGGTGTATTTGGTCTTAACCTGAGACTTGCATCGCTAATACTTGCGACAATCAATATACTTTGGTTTTGATCGTCCGGGCTTTAACAGGTTCCGTGTAGGCCTCTTCTGGGTATGTGAGAAGCATAGTGTATTGGGTGTGATGTCAAGATGGAAGTATCACTCCAGTCATATGGAGATGATGGTCACGTAGAATACGGAACTAGTACTCTTATGTACTGCAGTCATCGGGATAATATGACTCGGTCATGTTTATCCGATTATAGAGACTAGTTACCAGAGATCCGATATATGCTTCGTACGGGGCAGATACAATTCCAACCCCAGGCCTTGCATGTGAAATCCAATACTGGATTGCAATACACAATACTACGTATACTACGCATGACATAGATTATATATTCCTTTAAGAATATTTCTGGAGAATTGGGTAGGCAAGGTGTTTTGCTAGAAGCCAACCATATCTCGTAAATCAGTAAAAACGTAGTACTAGGTACGTACGTGTTCCGATAGTCCAACTACCGGATTTTTTGCCAACATATCCAGGGATATCATGGTGATGAGCAGAAATATATCAATATTTACCGCCCCTTTTACTTAATATTTTGTTTAGTTTCTCGGGTTTGATGAACGTTTTGATGTGTTTTAGTTTATTTTGCAGATAAAATAATATTGGGACACAATGAAATCATTTAGGACAAAATGTGGGTCAAATAAGGGCAAACATTGGACTTGACATATTAATTTTGGAGATTGGAAACTTGAAAGGGCGCTAGTTTTGGAAATTCCAATTTTGCGCATCTGTTGTATTTTGGGCATAACGTTTTACTTCGATATCGGATTGAGCTGATTCAAGTTCCATATTAAAGAAGAATCAAAGATCTACAACTTTGAAAGACAAAATAATTTCTATTTTGAATATTTCATGCCCGAAATTGATGAACCCTCCAGAAGTGTGTTGTGTGTAATTATTAAAGTCATTTTCAAAGTAAAAAATAAATTAAAAAATAAATAATAAAAAATATCAAATCACCACCAAACATGATAAGCAATTAGTGGAGCATTTAATAATGGATTTGGTGGAGCAATTAGTGGAGCAATTAGTGGAGCAATTAATAATTGATTTGGTGGATGATTTGATGGAGGCAAAATTTTGCCAATAAATACCAAGTCATTTCATTTGTAAATTCATATTTTCTTCTAAGGAATTCCTTAAGAATACTAAGAAGATTGTATCTTGTTTGTTTATTTACAGCTTTCAGTAATTAATTTCCGCTTTCGCGCTTTCTTTTCTTTACTTTTCAGTTTTTACTTTCCGCAATTTAGTTTTACGCACAATACTTTTCTTTCTTTAATTTTCATTTTTTACTTTTCATTAATGAGGAGGTAACTCCCATTTGCTGGGGTAAAAGGTAAACCTTTTATTACTAATATTTAGATTAATCTCCCTTAATTATAATATATAAACTAGTTAAAACCTGACTTAACGAGGATACCACCATATTGGTCAGTTGGTAATTATTTATTAATTTGACTTAATCTGGATACCGCCTATATGGTTGGTTGGTAATTATCATGCAAAGTTAATATATTATATTAAGAGAGATATCTAAAATATAAGTAATAAAAGTGGATCTTTTTACCTCAGCATTCTTTTATTGTAATTTTACTTTATTTACTTTTCAGCAATTTACTTTTCAGCAATTTACTTTCAGCATTTACTTTTCTGGCAATTTACTTTTCAGTAATTTACTTTCAGCATTTACTTTTCAGCAATTTACTTTTCAGTGATTTACTTTCAGCATTTACTTTTCAGCATTTAATTTTCAGTATTTAATTTCAGCATTTACTTTCAGCATTTACTTTTCAGCATTTAATTTTCACTATTTTACTTTATGTCTTTTATTTTATTTAAGTTTTTTTTTACTACCGTAAATATGTGTCGTAACTAAGCAGTTATCTGGGGTTGTGATGAAATCCAATATCACCGGTTTATAAGGGGTTAAATTATAGTTTGGGTAATTTAAAGGTTTACTTATTAGTCTTAAGCTTAATGTGTCTTGTTAATTGGCCACTAATAAGATTGATGTGGTAAATCTAAAATAAACTTGACAAAGGAATTTTAGGTTCAGTCTTAAACTTAATAGCCCACGATCTTCCTTGATGATAGATAACCCTTTAATAGATTTCCTTATAGGATAGACATATACCTGTCGGGCGGGGGTAGCCATAATTGGAACTTAAACTTAATGAATCTAGATAATTTGGTTGACATAGACATATGGTTCAATTGGGTTAAACTGGGTATTTGCGTCTGACCATCGACATAGGCTTTTGCATAATTTAGTGTTCCAGGTAGTAAACCGATTTATTACACAAACATAAAATAACCACTTATCTTTAAAATGATATTGGAAGAAATCACAACCCTAGATAGTTTTTAATATTGAATTTTCTTAAACCTACATTCGAGCAATTTTATTTACTTGTTTTTAAATTCAAAACCTTCATAATTTCAAATCAATCAATCAACCTGTTAGATACTAGTAATAATTTGACCTCATAAAATTAATAGATTAGGTATTAAGTCCTCATGGGATCGATACTTTTTATACTACTTGAACGATATGTGCGTTTGCGTTATACGCGTGTGTAAGCACCGGTCAAGTTTTTGGCGCCGTTGCCGGGGACTTATTTATCTTTCACTATTAGTTTTGGGGTTAGATACGTTACTTGTATCTAATTTCTTTTTACTTATTGTTTTTGTTTTCTTGTGTTTCAAGTTCTCAGAAACTACATGAGACGAACCAGAAGCTTTGAACTTCGACCGCTTGACCCATAATTGAAAGAACCATCAGACAGTTGAAAAGGGAAAGGCGAGAAGGCCAAGAAGCAATCACTAATATGGAACCTGAACCTTTGAACGTTGCACCACCGATTCCCATTCAAGACAGAACCATTCCGGTGGTTGACGGACTCATTTCTTGTATTGTACTTCCTCCCTTACCAGCAAATGCGGGTGACATCAAAACATGCATCCAGATTCAGCAGTCAGTACAGTTTGGTGGAAATGCAACTGAAGATCCTAATGCCCACATCACCAACTTCCTGGAAGTTTGCGAGACTTTCAATTACAACCGAGTAGCTGAGAAGCAATGAGACTGCGTGTTTTTCCATAATCCTTGAAGGACAGAGCTAAAGCTTGGCTACATTCACTACCAGTAGGTTCCATCACAACTTGGAACACTCTAGCCACCAAATTCCTTGCAAAGTACTTTCCACCAGCCAGAACTGCAAAGTTGAGGAATGACATCACATCCTTCATGCAACAATATTCAGAATCCCTTTGCGAAGCTTGGGAAAGATTCAAAGATTTACTCCAGAAATGTCCTCATCATGAGATCGCAAAGTGGCTACAAGTCCAAACCTTCTACAATGGACTTTTTGGAATAATGAGAACCATAATTGATGCTGCTGCTGGAGGAGCTTTGATGGCAAAAGGAGAAGATCAGGTCTGAGACTTATTGAAGAAATGGCCAACAACACTTCTTTATGGCCAACAGAAAGGAGCATGATCCAAAGAATTGCATGAATTTATGAAGTTGGAGCCAACACACAGCACTGAATTCCAAGCTGGATGTGATTTGTAAAAATATCGAAACTCTTAACATTAAAGTTAATGGTGGATCCACAAGTTCACCATTTGGAGGAGTACCTGAGTCAGAATCTTACAACCAACAAGAAGAGACAGTGAACTATGTCAACAATTTCAACAGACAGGGGAACAATCCATATTCCAACACCTATAACCCAGGGTGGATGAATCACCCCAATTTCGCATGGAGCAACAATTTAGGGAAAAAGAACTACCCACCACCAGGATTCCAACAACCAAATAAAAGCCAGGAGCATGAAAAAGAACCAGGAATAATAGAAGTGTTGGCCCAGTTAAAGAAGCAAGAAACAAAATACGATGCTTTAGCAGCTATGGTTCAAAATCAAGTAGCATTGAATCAAAGCCATTCAGCCTCTATCAAATCACTGGAGAATCAAATCGGACAACTGGCCAATGCTCAAAGTTACAGACCGCCAGGTAATCTTCCCAGCAACACAGAACCAAATCCAAGGAACATGGGAATGAGCAATGTCATGCCATCATGTTAAAAAGCGGTACTTAAATCAACAAAGATGTTGGAATCAAGGAAACAACAATTGAAGAATTCCAAAAGAACAAAGCAACAGATGGAGGAAAAAGAAGCAAAGGAAAAAGAAACAAATCACTCCACCTCTACTTTTCTTCAGCGTCTTCAGAAAAACAAATTGGACAAACAGTTTGCTCGTTCCCTAGAGGTGTTCAAAACTGCACATCAACATTCCATTTGCAGAAGCCTTGGAACAAATGCCCAGCTATGTAAAATTCATGAAAGATATTCTTTCACGAAAACGGAGATTGGGAGACTACGAGACAGTAGCATTGACAGAAGAATGCAGTGCCATCATTCAGAGGAAACTTCCCCCGAAGTTGAAAGATCCTGGTAGTTTCACCATTCCATGCATCATAGGAGAACATAACTTTGGTAGGGCTTTATGTGATTTAGTTGCTAGTGTTAACTTGATGCCTTTTTCTATTTTCAGGAAACTGCAGATTGGAGAAACAATGCCCACTTCAGTCTCTCTACAACTTGCTGATAGAACGCTGTATTTCCAAGAGGCGTAGTTGACGATGTGCTGGTCAAGGTTGACAAATTCATTTTCCCAGCAGATTTTATTGTCCTTGATATGGAGGAAGACGAAGACGTGCCGATCATTCTCGGGAGACCATTCTTGGCTACAGGTCGAACCATTATTGATGTACAAAAAAGAGAATTAACAATGATGGTTCATGACCAAGAAGTAACATTCAATGTTTTCGAGGCCATGAATTTCCCAGAAGATGAAAAGAAGGAGGAATGTTTCAGACTTGATGTGATACACAGTACCATTCAGAACTCCAATGCAATGTAAATTTCTATTGAAAAACTTAAAACATGTCAATTTTTTGTGGAGCCTAAAAATAAAGCGTCTTTTGCACTGAAAAAGCCAATTCTTGCACTACAAGCAACAAAAGATAAAAAGTTCCACCAGCTCAACGAATTGGAGGAATTTCACAATCAGCCTTTTGAGGATGCCAAATTGTACAAAGAAAAGGCCAAGAAGAGACAAGATGAGAAGTTAGTGCGCATACAACTGGAACCATGGCATAAGGTACTGTTAAACAAATCAAGGGTGAAATTCTTCCCATGGAAGCCAAAATCACGGTGGTCAGGTCCATTTGTGATCACCAAGGTTTTACCAGACAGAGACGTTGAGATACATGATCCTGACTCCAACAAAACTTTTAAGGTTAAAAATAAGTGTGTTAAACACTACTGGGGAGAATCATTTGAGCGAAAAAAAGAAAGTGTCACACTTTCAGATCCAGCATAAATGTTCGAGCAGTCACGTCTAGCTGACGACTTTAAACTTAGCACTTGCAGGGAGGCAACCCATGCAATTTTGTATATATTGTGATTTGGTGTGATTTAATTTGTGTGTTTATTTTTTTGCAGATTAAGACATTTCAAGATGGAAGAAGTTCTCGCAAATTTTCACAAGCAATTTCCTTATCCCCCTCAAAACTCTCTGATGAAAGTCTACAAAGCTCGCTTAGAACGGATGAGACTACTAACAATCCATGGTGTTCCTAATGACATTCGTTGGGTAATTAAAGCACGAGTCCGATTGGCAGGTGAGTCTTCTGACACTTTTATTTCACATCTGCCGGGTTTTAGAAGAAGCACCTATGCAAAGAAACGTAGAGCTAAGCAAATGAGTGTTTGTTACAAATGTGCACGCTGGAATTGCAATACTCGTTGTCGTTCTTTAGGAATGGTGTCTGATAATCGCGAAAACAAAATTAAATTCATTAGGGATGGCTTGAGTAAGTAGTCTTTAGATGATATATCTTCAACTCTTGAGACGCATCCCAGTGGATATGTTCACATAGCCATTCGCAAATTACATACACAATTCCAAAAAGAAATACAACAATTAAGTCTTGGGAATCTGACTCAAAAAGACCCTGTTTGCCAGTTTATAAGAAAATTGGATGGGAAGCTTGTCCCTGACGCATGGACGTCAATCAAGCCGCTACTTTTCTTGTACATATTATATCTCTTTGTCTTTTCCTAATAATTGTAAATTATTTTGTTGTTTTCTTTTATTTTCTCTCTGACAGGATCCAGACCTTTTTGACTATCACGATTTATTTTACTGTTAACTAATAATTGTCATTTGGCAGGTACTAGTGCTATTTTTACTCCCTTTTTCAGGTATTATAAATTCAACTTATCATTGCACTTTTGATGACATCCAGAGTAAAACATGGAAGCCACTTCAAGAAGACGAGTTGAAAACATCTGTGGTGTTTGCGGTAGTAGTGTTGGTACTAAACCACAATACGTAGAAGCAGCACAAGAATTGGGTCGAGTCTCAGCTGTAAAGAATATGCACTTAGTATATGGCGGAGGCAATCTTGGACTTATGGGGATCATTTCAAAAGCTGTACAGAAGGAGGCAGTCACGTTTTGGGAATCATCCCAAAACCCTTGGCAGAAGCAAATCTTATTGAAGCATCAAACGGAGAGGAACTGATTGTGCCAGGTATGTCTGAACGACTGGTAGAAATGATTACCGTGCTGATGCTTTTATTGCTTTGCCAGATGGCTTGGGTACATTGGAGGAAATTTATAGTGCTATCTTGGGCGAACTTGAACATACACCAGAAACCAATTAGGCTGTTTAACGTTTATAGATTTTATTATTTTCTTTGTGTGTTTCTTGATGATGCCCGGAGAAATGGGTTGTGTCAAAACCTTTAAAAGAACTCCTCTTCACTGCCAAATCTGCTCCGGATCTAATTGAGCAAATCTTAGCCTCTGAACCACAAATTGACCCTATCCTTTCAAAGATAAATTGGTCCGAGGACGATCGTGGTAAGAGGCGTCGGATTAATCTGGATCTTAACCTTTAATTTCCTGTAGAATTTCAGCTAACCAGGTACTATCTTCTACACTCTTCTTCAACTGTTTAAGACATTGAGGACAATGTCTCATTTAGGTTTGAGGGAGGGAATTAGTTGATTAGTATCTTGTTTTTAGTTGTGTGTTGTTTTTAGTCCAAAATTTTTCGAAAAATACAAAAAAAAAATTGAATTTTTTTCAAAAATTACAAAAATATTTTGCGTATTTGTGTTTTTATTTTGACTAAAAAGGTGAAATTGGTAAGAGATAGCTGAGTAAGGAGTTTTCACTCCTGAGACGTATCTCAAACCTAATTCGGAACAAGTTAATTTTTGTTTATTTCATTTTGAATTATTTAATTTACGAATTCTCCATAAACTGACTAAAAAAGGATCTTCATATGCTCAGTTAGCAGATATTATCAACATGCATAGTAACATACACATGAGTTAATTTAAAAGTTTATAATATTTAGTGCTCTAGTTTAATTGGAGAAAGCATCTCAAAAAGTGATGGAGTAAAAAAAAATACAAAAAAAAAGTTTGAGATCCGAGTTATTAAGTCTGTAAGGGTGTTTTAACACCTAGTGTCCTAAAGCCAACTGGTTTGGGAGTCACTGGCCCAAAGCTCGCTACATGGATCAAGGATGTTGCAAAAATATATATATCTGAAGTCTGAGTAATTAAGTCCGTAGAGGTGTCTTAACACCTGGTGTCCTAAAGCCAACTGGTTTAGGAGCCACCGACCCAACACTCGCTACATAGATGGAAGATATTGTATATAAATAAAAAAAAAAATCAAAAATCAAAGAAAAGAAAAATTAGAAAAATTATTCCATTGCTGCAAAAAGATGTGAATTCTGATAAACTTTAGGACAAATTATTACTCTCTTATCAACTATACTTGTGACTGTTGTGGGGAAAAATGAGTTGATTAATATTTTGTCGACTGTGTATATGGAGAATGGTAAAAATAATCGGAGAATTTACTTATTCGGTAATTTAGAATGAAACAAAACAACTATTGACTTGGAGTAGAAGTTTCACCTGATTAGTCACTAACTTCTTTATTCTCTATTCTCTTCTTGTCTTTTTGCTTTGTGTGCATTAGTTTTATTATCTTTTTACTTTTGTAAAACGTTTGTGGGTATCGTTGCTGTAAGCCCTCACGAGACTATAACTCGTCCACTAGGGACACCTGGGGGTTTAAAGGCTTGTTGCATATGCTAAATGCAACCGTGATCCCTACGAAAGTGGCTTAGTTTAATTTTAATTGTTTCTTGTATTTTATTTTGTTTTTTTGCTCGAGGACTAGCAAAACGTTAGGTTTTGGGGTGTGATGAGCGGAAAATATATCAATATTTACCGCCCATTTTACTTAATATTTTGTTTAGTTTCTCGGGTTTGATGAACGTTTTGATGTGTTTTAGTTTATTTTGCAGATAAAATAATATTGGACACAATGAAATCATTTAAGATGAAATGTGGGTCAAATAAGGGAAAAAATTGGACTTGACATATTAATTTTGGAGATTGGAAACTTGAAAGGGCGTTTTAACGAAGTGCGCAGTTTTGGAAATTCCAATTTTGCGCATCTGTCGTATTTTGGGCATAACGTTTTACTCCGATATCGGATTGAGCTGATTCAAGTTCCATATTAAAGAAGAATCATAGATCTACAACTTTTAAAGACAAAATAATTTCGAATTTGGAATATTTCATGCCCGAAATTGATGAACCATCCAGAAGTGTGTTGTGTGTAATTATTAAAGTCATTTTCAATCATTTTCAATGCAAAAAATAAATTAATAAATAAATAATAAAAATTATCAAATCACCACCAAACATGATAAGAAATTAGTGGAGCAATTAATAATGGATTTGGTGGAGCAATTAGTGGAGCAATTAATAATTGATTTGGTTGATGATTTGATGGAGGCAAAATTTTGCCTATAAATACCAAGCCATTTCATTTGTAAATTCATACTTCTTCTAAGGAATTATTTAAGAATACAAAGAGATTGTATCTTGTTTGTTTATTTACAGCTTTCAGTAATTAATTTCCGCTTTCGCACTTTCTTTTCTTTACTTTTCAGTTTTTACTTTCCGCAATTTACTTTTACGCACAGTACTTTCTTTTCTTTAATTTTCATTTTTTACTTTTCAGTAATGAGGAGGTAACTCCCCTTTGCTGGGGTAAAAGGTAAAACTTTTATTACTAATATTTAGATTAATCTCCCTTAATTATAATATATAAACTAGTTAAAACCTGACTTAACGAGGATACCGCCATATTGGTCGGTTGGTAATTATTTAAATTGGTTTTAACCTGACTAAACTGGATACCACCTGATTGGTCGGTTGGTGATTAATTATTATTTAACTTAATCTGGATAATGCCTATATGGCTGGTTGGTAATTATCATGCAAAGTTAATATATTATATTAAGGGAGATATCTAAAATAGAAGTAATAAAAGTGGATCTTTTTACCTCAGCATTTTCTTTTATTGTAATTTTACTTTATTTACTTTTCAACAATTTACTTTCAGCAATTTACTTTCAACATTTTACTTTTCAGCAATTTACTTTTCAGCATTCAAGGCTTCATTTTCTCTCTCATTTGGCTTGGCCGAATCTTGCTAAGAAAATGAAGAAAAATTGTTGCAATTTTTCAAGTGCTAGTACACATCAATGAGTCATTCAAAGGTGATAGGGAAACCATTCCTTGAGCTTGGAATCAACACTCAATGCTTGGAGCTTGAAGAGCACAACAAAGGGCATTGGCTGAAACTCAATGAGGAGAATTTTTGTGTTCAACGCATCCAAAATCCGATCAAAGTGAGTATTTTCCGCATTCTTACTTTGTTGTATGCACATGTTTCATTGCTTAATTGATCTTGGTTCATTGCATATCCCCAGAAGGAAATTGGTAGCTCAATGTGACTCATCATAAACCTTACCATGTCTAACAAAGTTCGGTTTCTCCGTTCGGACACACCATTTAATTGAGGTGTTCCGGGAGGAGTCCACTGTGAAAGAATACCATATTCTATCAAGTAATCAAGAAACTCATTGCTTAAGTATTCTCTACCACGGTCTGATCATAATGTTTTAATACTTTTTCCGGTCTGTTTTTCTACTTCGTATCGAAACTCTTTGAATTTCTCAAAGGTTTCCGACTTGTGTTTCATAAGATACTGTTGGACAATTATGACCCATAGCGTCACTATTTGTACAGATCATGGTGTTGTTGTACAAATTAACTATGTGACAAAGGAGATTGCTATCTTATCATTTGTGATTAGATCACCTTAGATATATAAATGATAGGAGGTCCCTATGATTAGTTCTTGGATTGAGAATGATATGAGACAGTATCAGTCCACAAAGGATTAATCATTAAATATCCCTAGTCAGGGTATTATCGAGATTGGACATCGGTAATGCGTAAAAGACTAGTATTGCACTTGTGCACGTTGTGAGGGCATAACGGGCATAGTTCTCATATATTTAAGTATTGGATACTTATGCAAGTGCGGTAGGAGGTTTTGTTTCACCGATGGTACGGGAAACAGCTTCGCTCTGGATAGACCCCCTCGGAATCCCATTGGTAGTTTGACTATGTGTCTTTGAGAGTCCGACATCAGGGTATGTGTATTTGGTCTTAACTTGAGACTTGCACCGCTAATACCTATGACAATCAATATACTTTGGTTGAGGTCGTCCAGGGCTTTAACCGGTTCTGTGTACGCCAATACTGGGTATATTGAGAATTATAGAGTATTGAGTGTGATGTCAAGACGGAAGTATCACTCCAGTCATAGTGGAGATGATGTCACGTAGGATACGGTATTAGTGCTCTTAAGTGCTGCGCGGCCATCGAGATATTATGACTAGGTCATGTTTATCCGATTATAGAGACTAGTTACCAGACATCCGACATGTGCTTCGTACGGGGCAGACACAACTCCAGCCCCAGGCCTAGCACGTGACCATCCGATACTAGATCGATATGTTGGATAATATGACCCATAGCATCACTATTTGTACAGATCACGGTGTTGTTGTACAAATTAACTATGTGACAAGGAAATTGCACTCTCATCATTTGTGATTAGATCACCATATATGTATAAATGAAGAGAGGTCCATATGATTAGTTCCTGGATTGAGATGATATGAGACAGTATCAGTCCACGAAGGATTAATCATTAAATATCCCTAGCCGGAGTATTATCGAGACAGGACATCGATAATGCGGAATAGGCTAGTATTGCACTTGTGCGCGTTGTGAGGGCACACCGGCATAGTTCTCATATATTTAAGTATTGGATACTTATGCAAGTGCGATAGGAGGTCGTGTTTCACCGATGAAGAATCGGGAAACAGCTTCGCTCTGGATAGACCCCCTCGGAATCCCATTGGTATTATGACTATGTGTCTATGGGAGGCCGAAATCAAGGTAGGTGTGTATAGTCTTAACCTGAGACTTGCATCGCTAATACTTGCGATAATCGGTAGACTTTGGTCTTGGTGGTACAGGGCTTTAACCGGCTCTGCGTACACCGCTTCTGGGTTTATCAGAGAGTCGTAGTGTATTGGGTGTGATGTCGAGATGGAAGTATCACTTCCGTTATAGTGGAGATGATGTCACGCAGGATACGGTATTAGTGCTCTTAAGTGCTGGCCAGCCATCGAGATATTATGACAAGGTCATGTATATCCGATTATAGAGACTAGTTACCAGACATCCGACATGTGCTTCGGACGGGGCAGACACTTATCCAGCCCCAGTCCTAGCACGTGACTATCCGATACTGGGCTGATATACACAATACTACGATATACTACGCTTGATACAGATCTATATATTCCTGTAAGAATATTTCTGGAGAATTGGGTAGGCATGGCGCTTTGCTAGAAGCCAACCTTGTCTTGTAAATCGGTATAAACGTAGTACGAGGTACTTACGTGTTCGGATAGTCCGACGACCGTATTTACTGCCAACATATCCGGAGATCTCATGGGTCGCTTCCTGAAGATTCACCGATGATGTATAACTCGCACTTTAATTAATCTGGGATTAATTGGAAGAGAGAGAAAATTAATCTGGGATTAATTCGATGAGAGAGAAAATTAATCTGGGATTAATTACGGAGATATTTATCTCGGATAAAATATCGTTTAAAGAGAGAGAACGATTAATTGGAATTAATCGATAAAATAATATATTTGATATATTATTAGAAATTGGATTTCGACGCGAAATTAAAATTAGATTTTAATTCGGGCGAACGAATTAATTTAGAATTAATTCGTTAGCGACGTGAATAGTGAATTCGCTAGGCGTAATCATTTAATTACGACGCGACGGAAAATTTGTTAATTTGGAATTAGCGAACCCGAGCCCGAGAGTGATTGCGAGCGCATTCGCATTTTGAATTCGAGTGTGGCACGCAAGTCACATCAAGCGTCAAATCACTAGTCGCGTCAATTGTCAAATCAATTGTCACTTTGAGTGATGTGACTTGACAAAATGTCACTTTATTAAAGTGATGTGATGTGACTTAAAGGAAAAGTAGAAGTTGAAAAAGCAACTCTTGCTTTTTAATTTTGACTTAGTATTTAATGAAAAGTAAAAAAAAAAAGAATTGGTAAATGGTTTTTTAATTTTAGAAATTATAAAAACCTTTTACAATTTTATTTCTTTTTACTTCTCTCTCTCTCCCTTTCACGCAACTCTTCCTCTCCCTCTCTTTTCTCTTCTTTCTTCACGGCTTCACTGACGATTCTTCATCTTTCTTCTTCGGTTTGACCGAGCAAATGGAGAAGCAGAGGAAGATGAAGAAGTGCTAGCACATCTAGGGTTATATTATGGTGATAGGGAAACAAATTTGTGAGCATGGAAAAGCTTGAAGCTTGGAGTTTCAATGGTGACATCCATGGCCGAATGAACAAGGAGGAAGACACCCCAAAACCGTGCAGTCCACTGTCAATGAGAGCTACTGCCGAACTCAATGGAGGACGAAAATGGCTTGTGTCTTCTTCGCATCAAAACCGACCATTGTGAGTATATTCCGCACCTCCTATGTGTGTGTATTCATCGTTTTCTTGCTTGATTTGTTGATCTTGGGATATATATTAGAACTCAACACGATATGCACTATACGATGTATACTACGCCTGATAGAGATCAATATATTTCTGTAAGGATATTTCCGGAGAATTGGGTAGGCATGGCGCTTTGCTAGAAGCCAACATTGTCTTGTGAATCGGAAGTAAAACGTAGTACTTGGTACGTACGTGTTCGGATAGTCCGATAACCGAATTTACTGCCAACATATCCGGAGATCTCATGGGTCGCTTCCCAATGATACACCGATGACGTATGACTCGCACTTTAATTAATCTGGGATTAATTCGATGATGAGAGAGAAATTTAATCTGGGATTAATTACGGAGATATTTTATCTGGGATAAAATATCTTCTAAAGAGAGAGAGAACGCGATTAATTTGGAATTAATCGGTAAAATAAATTTAATAGTTAAATTTGATTTTTCTATTTAATTTATTCGAATGGGCTAAAATTAATATATCGGATATATTAATATGAATTGGATTTCATTACGAAATTAAAGTTGGACTTTAACGCGAACGAACAAATTAATTTAGAATTAATTCGTGAACGACGTTCGTAATATATTTGCGTCGTATCGATATTTAATTAAATTAGATTAATTATTTAACGGCAGAAGTTCGTTTAATCGGATTAAACGAAACCGAAGCCGCGGCAAATGTTCGTAGAGATATTTGAATTTTGAATTCAAACATGTGGGGCCCATGTGTGGTAGGTGTACCTACCACCCAACTACCTTGTTTTGCTTTTACAAACCATTACCCACACCTACCAAGTTTAGGGTAAAAGGTGAAATGGTTTCACCTAAAATATAAAAGCAAAATCTCTCTCTACACTTTAGTAATTTTTATTATTATTCATTAGATGGATTTTAGTAAACCCTAGACAACTCTTTCTCTCCCATTTCTCTTCAAAGTCACGCCCAAGGGGCTGCTGGACTGCCTAAAAATGCGTCAATGATGGAGGAATTTTTGTGGATTTTGTGGCAAGATCCAAGTGCTAGTACACTTCCAAGAGGCATACGAAGGTGTTAGGGAAACCCACTCACGAGCCGGAATCATTAGACGAAGATTGGAGCTTGAAATCTTGGATCTTGAAGACTCAAAACTGAAATTTTTGAGCAGTGGACTGCATGCAGTGGGCGCACCTTGGAGGGCTGAAAAATGGTTTTGTTTGTCTTCAAATCGTCTCAACCGATCAATGTAAGTATTCCGCAACTTCTTTGATATGTATTTCACACGTCTTCATGCTTGTTTGATGATCTTGGGACCTAGAATAAAACCAACAATGGCATCAAGAGCCTAGGTTCAAGCATGAAATTTTTAGGGGCTTAAAATTGGGTATTTTGTATTTGAGCATGATTTGAATAAATTGATGTTTGAGTATGCTTAATACATGTTGAATTGAAGATTGATTGGATCAATTTCAAGAAGAAAATGATTGGAATAATTTTTCCTAAAATATTACCTTGGCCGAATATATAGGGTTTTGTGGAATCTTGGAAATTTTTTGATTTTGATTCATTGGATGAGTTAGAATAATGATGGATATGTTAATTTGAAATTAATTGGATTAATTTTTGAATTGAACAAAAATCCCCAATTCCTTTATGTTGGCCGAATGGTATAGCCCTAATTTAGTCTGGATTTTTGATTTTTGAACATTGGATGTGTATGAATTCATTCGGGAAGTTAATTCGATGTCGATTGTGGATTAATTGGATTGAAACCGAATTGGACATAAATAACTCCTTGGCCGAGACATGTAGCATGGTGAATGGGTTTGATTTTTCATTAAATATGTGGACATGTGATAATGAAATTGAGCATGATTAATTGGACTAATTTGATGTTTTGGAAATATTGATTTGGGTGATTAATCATGATATACACTTTAGGTAATTAAATTGGAAATTTGGAATTTGGTAATTTATTATTTGGGCCTTAAAATTGATTTGGGCTTTTAAAGTTGTAAATGGGCTTATGGGCTTTGTTGTACAAAGTTGGGTTTAGGAAAATTGGATTGGATCCAATTGGGCCCAAAACCACTTCCTTAAAGCCCAATGTGACTTATAAACCTTTAAAGTTTAATTGGGCCTAATGGGCCAAAATTGATTTCTTGGCTTATAGGGTTACTCCTTGATTGGGCTTTGGTTGCCAAAGCCCATGCCTAAAGAAATTAATTAAAGCCCATTGGACTTGAATTAAATTGACGTTGGACGTTAATGGGCTTTGAGACCCGTAACGATTAATTTGGAATTTAAGTCGTAAAGGTTTATTAATAAAGTGTAATATTTAATTGGAATAAATAAGTGAATTAGTATTAAATACATATTAAATTGGATTCAATGTGTAGTTTAATTTAATTCGAGAATTCGTACTTTGAGTACTTATCGCAAAAACGAGTTGACTCGCAAAAATCAAATCGTTGTTTGAACATTGGATGATCACTAATTATCATATTAATTAATGTGATTAGATTGATTGATAACATGCTTGGTGACTAATGGTTGTGATGAATGAATAATGTATATCAGATGGATATTAGTCGGGTGGGGGCAATTTTGGAATTGTTGTAATAAAAATTCGATTATTAAATTGGACCTGCGTGTCCAGCCTTATCACCTCTATTCTCTTTGTATTCTCTTCTCACCTATTCTCCCCAATGTGTAAATGATGGTTTCTTTAGAAGTGTAGTTTAACGGGTAGACGTAATACAAATGCTAGTTTGAGAGAGAAAGGGAGAGATTTGATCTAGGATCAATGTGTTAAGTATCCATCCGCATATCATTATTATTTATTTTCATATGCGCTTTATTATGTGTTTAGAATGCAT
Source organism: Zanthoxylum bungeanum (assembly GCA_019454045.1). NCBI lineage: Eukaryota > Viridiplantae > Streptophyta > Magnoliopsida > Sapindales > Rutaceae > Zanthoxylum > Zanthoxylum bungeanum. The sequence goes on from SKCR01003147.1 coordinate 49,934, forward strand.
GTTTAAGGGTGTATGATGATGAGACCTAAACAAAGATAATAAATTGGTAGCCAATTTGCACACGAAAAACCCTAATCAAATATCATGCGTTTTTCCTTCCATTGAGTGATTTTACTCAAGATCCTAGACTGGCATGGGTTGTTGGCCAAAGTCAAGCCCTTTGTCCATCGAAGATGTGTTTGAATCACGAGAGTTTTGTTCTTATTAGTGTCTTGTCCAAGTTGTGGTTTGTTTGCCAAAGTCAAGACCACTTCTTGTCCATCGACATTGATACGAAGCTTTCCATGGTCAATGGGTCGCGCTTGACTGGGATCATTAGGTTTGTTGTGCCAAAGCCAAGGCTTAGTTGATTCAGAGGAAAAAAGGTTAGGTAATAATTGGATGTATTGGCATATAAGATATATGTTAGGATTTGGATATCCGCCTACTGGATCTAGGAATTAGATTAGATCCAATTGATCTTTGAGATCTACCTAGTTAATTATCATACAATTTGTTGGCCAAAGTCAAGATTGTGTGATATTTAACGGGATCCTAGCCCACTAGGAAACACGGTTTCCCGAGTACTCAACAGAGGGTTAGAGGCTCGCCGAAAAATAGTGGGAGGCAAGAATTGAATTTGCAATATTCGTTTAATTACTTGCCATACGCGCTCATTCAAATTATTCGTCATATAAATTAAATGTTAGTTGGACTAATATTTAAATTGTTGTTTTAATAAGCAGTTGGACTATATTATAATTGATTATATAATTGGATTATGATAATCAATATATTTGAATTAATTCATTTACAATTGATTTTATAATTGGATTATAGTAATCATGTAATTGAGGTTAATTGATTTAAATTATATTTGATTGTATAGTTGACTATAATAATCAATATAATACATAGTACCACGAATCGTTGATTAAATAGTTGGACTATTAGAATCAAGATGAATGAAAGATTAGTGTTTAAAACATAATCCTAGGTGAAAATGTATTTAAACGACTATATTTTAATTGGGAATAATTTCAGGATGGTCCTAGAAAATAATAATAAGTTACTTTATTTGATAAAATAACCTATTATGCCTAAGCCAGGAATTAAGCAAATAGTAGAGCATAATCTTTGGAAGATTTATGTGATGATAACTTAAGTGCTTAATTCGATATACTTGTCATAAATCTATGATTAGATTTAAGAAGTATTGAAATTGCAATAAATAACTCTTGGAGGTTAAAGACTATTCTCGAGGAGATAAAGTCAAACTTTACAATTAGGTAAGTGGCTCAAGGCGCACCATACTTCAATATTCTAGAAACCCAAGCTTGGCCAAAGGCTTCTGAAATATTTGAAAGGGCAAAGGCAAAATCATTATGATCTTCTGGGAAGATAAATGACATATCCTAAAGTGACTGCCGTTTGGATATGGCAGACACGAATGAATTAAAGAAAGGGCAAGGCTCTGACTTTAAGAATTTTTGTCAATATTATGTCTATTACTAGTATTAAAATTGGATTTTAAAATACTTAGTATGGTACATAAATTGTATGGATTGATGTTCAGAATCTGCTGTGAGCAGGATACTGACTTCAAGCTGAGATTAATCTGCGAATCGGAAACAGGATGAAAGTCGCCGTTTCGACCGTAGATACCTAAATTTAGGAACTACCCTTTTGGGTGTGTACTTAAATTGGGAACTGTTATAATGTAACTAGTTTGACTAGAAACATGATCTCCATATCAGTGTTTAATCCGTTGCGGATAAACCTTTATATTCTAGAACACTAAAGTGTTTCATTATATAAAGATGATATTGAGATAAACACATTGGATGTGAATAACAGTATTTATATTTTGAATATAAATATATCTCAAACATATAAAATGACAAATATATAGCTCAAACTGATTTGATCAGTAGAGACTTATTTGTGGCATTGTTGTCTGGGACACAATTAAACAAGACTCGTATATCCACACTTTCGAAGAGTGGGTACTAGGACTAATTTGATTCTATTCAAATAAAGTCTACGAATCTAGTTTATTAGGTAAAGTACATGAAACACTATTTACTTGGTAATAGTGATAGTGCCACCGATCTGTTAGCCCTATTCATAGTGAAGTAAGTGGGCTCATATCTAGCAATGCTAGATGTGAATATGAATATTCCGTGACCTTAACGGATGTGGCATCACATTATGGTTATGTGTTTCTTTTGAAGAACACAAATCGATAACTTTTAGAGTTTCGACACGAAGTAGACAAACAGATCATCTAAAGTATTAAACCATCGCGGTAAGACCGTAATGGAGAATACTTAAGCAGTAAGTTTCAAACATACGTGAAAGAGTATAGTATTCTTTCAATGAGGGCTCCTCCTAGGACATGTCAGTTTGACGGTGTGTGTTCGTACGGAGAAACCGAATTTTGTTGGACATGATAAGGTTAATCATGAGTCGCTCTGAGCTACCATTCCTTCAACGGATATGCATTAACAGTGCAATACTTATTTAGAATAAGGTTCATATAAATCTGTTTGACATATATCATATTAGATATGAACGGGAAAGAAACCGGGTTTTCTCATTCCTGATGATTTGGGTATGCTAGGCATATGTTTGGATGATACCAAACTAAAACCCAAATAGGATAAGTGCCAATTGTAGGTCATCCTAGGGATACCATAAGTATAGTACTTATACATCTCACGAGAGAACAATGTTATTGATGCTCACCATGCGGTTTTCCTAAGAGGAATACCGATATGCAGTGGTAAGTGGGAGGATGGTATAACTCGATGAAAGTCGGAGAGTAATACTGTTCAAGGCAGGAAGTCCTTAATGGAACACAGATAGTTTCAAGGATGAAACTATACCATTAATCTTCGAATACACAAGAACCGCGTAGATCGGAGAGAATCAGAAAACAACCTGGGATATGGTTTCTTATCTCACCTCATAAAGATGTCAATCTTATTAAGGTAGACCAACCGACTACATTTGAGGAAGTGATACAAGGTATCAACTCCCTTTTATGGCAAAGTGCCATGAGTCCAAAATGGATTCCATGTATACCAACTATGTTTGGACACTAGTTGAAGTACCACAAGGCATTATGCCTACTGGTACAGTATAAGTCTTCATGGAAGACATACATGGATGGGAACATACCAACGTATAAAGCTAGGCTTTTAACGAAAAGGTATCGTTATCAACATTGTGTTGATTACAGTTCAACCTTTTACCTGTTGCCACGGTAAATCCATTTGGATGATGCTTGCTGATACTGCATATTTCATTTATGAAATGTGTCAGTTAAAGATCAAAATCACTTTCCTTAAACGGAAACCTTTTGGAGTATGTTTATAACATCCTGACGATTTTGTCGTACCTAAACCAACAAACTAGGTTTGCGGGTTGTTCGATCCATGTTTGGATTGAAGCAAGCATAATGTTCTTGGAGCTGACATTTTGATGTAATCTAATCATAATGGTATGATTTAATTCAAAATGAAAATAATTCTTGTGTATATAAGGAGGTTAGTGGGAGCGCACTGACAATGGATGTCATGTATAAAATAATGATAATATATGTTATTTCTTGGAAATGATATTCCCATATAAAACAATCGGCGAGAGCTTGGCTTTCGAGATAATTCTCCGTAGAATTCTTAGGAGTAACAACCTTATTTTAGGAATAAAGATCTATTGGGATAGATTTAAAGTTGTTAACACTCTCTGAGAAATTGTACATTTAAAATGTACGTGACCTGGTGTCTCATACGCTTTGAGCGTATGGAGACACAATCAGACCAATCTGAGTGATAGTCACTGGATTGAAGTTAAGAACATCCGTTAGTATCTCAGAGAACTAAGCATGCTGTCTTAGACTATGGAGAAGGAGAACTTGAAGTGACTGGGATCACTGTAGCAAGTTTCCAAACCGATAAAGACGACTATAAGTCGCAAATGGTACTATAAAGTTAGAATACCGGAACAGTGAGCTGGAAATCTTCCAAGCAAGATATTGTTACCATATAAACAACAAATGCAGATTATTGCTGCAGCTGAGGCAGCAATATAAGCCATTTGGGTCGATAATAAATCTAATTAGATTAGATATAGTTCTGTTAGCAGCTGAGCTTGGCGTCAGCACAGACTAAAGAATTAATGGTCTCATCAACGATCCAGATATATACTTCGATATTCATCTGATTCATTCGGATCATACATCGAGGCGATTGTTGGAAATCTAATCCATGTCCCAAGATCAAAAGAGCAAACAAATATATATAAATGAATGAACAATAATGAAGTATGGCGGAATCATACTCACAAAGATCGGAATGCGGATGCTTTGATGAAATAAAACCACCTCCTTTGTGCAGTGAAGGTTTCGGCAAGGTGAGTGGGGAAGCTCCAAGCTTTCCTTGATCCTTCCAAGCTCAAGAATTAGTTTCCCATAACACCTTTGTATGATCCCTTGAAGGTGCTAGCCTTATATGTGATTTAATGTTCCAAACACACACACTTTCTTCAAGTTTTTTGCAACAAACACAGAAAAGGGAGAGGGCTGTGAAACTTCACAGT
>SKCR01003148.1:0-54313 GCA_019454045.1 Zanthoxylum bungeanum
GAGATTAACTGGTGTGATACGGTTATTGGGCTGATCTGAGATATCATGATGCCGAGATGGGGATGAAATTAACTCCAACTGTTTCTGAAGGTTCATGTTGGAATTACGAATGGTTAAATTTTCCTCTTCCAAAGCTTTTAATCTCTCATGTAGAGTGGCCAGTTGTGATGCCATTGGATCGGTTGTCTGTTCATTGCTTGAAGCCATGAATTACTAAGCTGTGACTGTTGGTAGAATACAAAATCTTTGTTTGCAAATTATTGCTAGGGCCCCACGGTGGGCGCCAAATTGTGGATGCTGGATTTCGGCGAGGTCCACAATCAGAATTTGGAAATAAGGGCACTAACAATCCTGCAAAACAAAGAAGAATGAATGAGAGTAGACTGCCTACCGGTGTGGTAGGTACCGGGGACACTCCGACGCCCAAGTCAGTAGTATGAAATGATCAGTAAATATGTAAAATGTGAAATCAAGGTTTGATGTTACCTTAAATTCTTTTGGTAGCCGTGAGGGCGGTGATAAGTGTTTAAGGAGATGGATTACTCTAAGAGAGTTAGTGTCAGAGAGCAGAGACTTGTAAGAAAGAAGTTGAACTCTCCCTTGTCTCTCGAATTTCGTTCTAATTTATAGATGAAGATTATCATCATTGGCAGCTGGCGTAAGTCCCACCACGTGCTTTATGTATTTGATAAAAAGTCTGGGCAGGTAGGAATAAGTTTTGTGTCGGGCAAAGTAGAAGAAGAGTAGTTGATATAATTAGGGGTTTTTGTATTTAAGCTTATAACTTAATTGTAATACAATAATACATAAATCTTTTTGGGCCTGGCCTTTACCTTCGGGCTTTGCATACCATTTTGGGCTCTGCACACTATTTTGGGCTTTTAAGGTAAAAAACGTTTTTATCCTTGGCCCATTTTTGGTTCGTACAGTCGCCAACAATCTCCCACTTTTTGATGATGGCTATTGATACTCGTGAGCTTCTCGGAGTCCAAATTTGACAATTTTGCTCCCCCTCAACATAAGCTCCCTCTCAATGTGTGATTGTCTTTAATAAAGCTCTATCAAAACTTGACAAACACATTAATATTATTACTCCCCCTTAAACTAAGGGTGAGGGTAAAACAAATTTTAATCTCATTCTAATAATTTCTCCCCCTTTGACATAATCAAAAAGTGGAGAAGCAAAAATTTAAAGTCAAATGAGATACTAAATACATATGTGCATAAGATAATGATACCAAAAACTTAAAAAATATGCACATTTGGCATTTCCCTCTTTTTTCCATAAGATTTAAAAAGAAATCATGTATAATGCAATTTTTTTAAAAAAATTTGTACCAATGATACCAATTAACATTTTATATCAATGATTCCAATTATATCATTTTAAGCATGATTTCTCCTCAATTGTGATATCAAATAAAATAAGTCATTACATTTCATGATATCAATTAAAGTCAATGAATTCAATTCAATGTATTTTTAATGATTGTCTTCTTATAAGTGTCTTACCAATTAATAAACAATCAAAATTCATGCTTTTCATTATCAATGGAAACTTATATCAATATACATGCATTTCATTTTCATTCCAATATGTTACATGGCAGAAGCATTTATAATGCAAAAATCAATCAAATGATCACATACATGTAATTTAACTCAATAAATTCAATGTGATACCAATTGATATGGAAAAAAAAGGTTTAACTTTATGATTAAGGCATTTAATGATATCAAATGAACAATTGATACCAATAGAAAGTTAAGTGCATTGCCTAATCACTTTGTATGCTTAAAAAATATTAACCAATTTAAAATATGCATACATACACTAAGAGGAAATGGTACCAATGTTTCCGTGAATACGGATTTTACCTTTACCGTTGCGATTCCTCATCTCTTTGAGCCTTTAGGATCAATTTTGCAATTCTCTTTAAAGGTCCATTCCCAAAGCTCCCCCTACAAATTTATCAATTGCATTTTGGTACCCAAACTTTCTTGGGTCCATTGGGGTTAATTTTGATTCCTTGAGGAATCCATGCATTCTTAATCACATTCTTGTACATGCATTCAAAAATTTTATGTCCCTTTTTATTACATGCATGACATGTGATATTTTCATTTTTAACATTCTTAGCATGAGAATCAGATGCCTTAACAAAATAATTCTTCAAAAAATTTCATTTAATGTAAGGCCTATATCTTAATCTTTCTCTTTTAAATGCACATTTTTGGGATCCAATAAGCATATTAAAATTTTTATGTCCCAATGTGAATTTGCTAATTATGTTTTGCAAATCTATAACTTTTGTGTTTAATAACACATTTTCATTCAAAATTGATTCGCAATCGCATGTCTTAGAGCTAGATGGCATATTCGATATGGCATTCTCAAGTTCTAGCTTTTTCATTCTTAAACATGCATTTTTATCTTTTAAGCATGCAATTTCTTTTTCATGTTTGGCCTTTAAGCATATAATCTCTTTATCTACAACATGAATTTTATCCATACAACATGCATGATTATTTTTAAGTGTAGCATGCTCATTTTTAACTACTTTCAATTTCTTTTTAAACACATCACACAATTCTTTTAAACCATTAAAAGCATTAAGTAGATCATTATAGTCTTGAGAATTGTGTACCTCTTCTTCTTCGCTTTCAAATTGGATGTCATCATCCGTGATAGCCATGAATGCTATTGATTTATCTTTGACTTCGACCTCTTCCACCTCGGATGAGCTTGAATCGTTATCGCTCCAAGTTGAAGTAGCTTTCATTGCCTTTTTCTTTGATTTTCCATTCATTATTCTCAATGGGCAATCGGTGGCTATATGACCCGGTTTGTTGCATTCATAACAAATAATTTTCTTGTTCTTCCGCGACCATTTTTCTTCTTTCTTTGCATCCGTCTTTGATTTTCCTTTAAGCTTTGCAGATTTGAGGAGCTCCTTTACTTTATTGGTGATGATTGCTAACTCATCATCACTATCATCTTCTTCACTTGAGCTTGAGTCGTCTCATTTTTCTCGCTTTTATGGCCAAAGACTTTCTTGTCTTTTTCTCATCTTCCTCCTTTTTATCCATCTTGATCTTCATTTCATACTCAAGCAATTTTCCGACCAAATCATCCATCTTTAATGTGTTTATGTCGTTTGCTTTTCTAATGGAGGATGTGTAGCTTCTATATTCCTTAGGGAGTGATCTTAAAATTTTCATCACTTGATCAGATGTCCCGATGACTTTTCCCAATGCTCCTAAATGATTGATGATGACCGTAAACCTTGAAATCATGTGATCAATTTCTTCCCCGGATTCCATCTTGAAATTATCCAATTCGCGCATGAATCGGTTGATCTTCTATTCCTTCACTTGGCTTGTGCCCTCATCGACCATTTCCAAAGACTTCAACAAATCATAAGCATTTCCACATTCCGGAAGCTTGCTTACTTGATCCTGATCAATGGCACATAGGATTTGGTTGAGTGCCTTAGCATTTTGTGAGGCTAGTTTTACATCCTCACTATCCCATTCTAAGCCCGGTTTTGGAATATCAACCCAATTGCTATCATTCTTCATTGGTACTTTTACACCCCATGTAATCACTAAATAGGATTGCGGATCAACGGCAATGAGATAATTCAACATCCTCATCTTCCAATAGTTGTAGTCCGTTCAGGTGTAAAACAGAGGTCTAGTCGTTGAATATCCCTCGGCAAGATTTGACGATTTGCTTGTAGAGGCCATGATCTATTCTCGGACGGTTAAGTCTTGTAGAGAATACCTCGCTCCGATACCAACTGAAATTCCCTACAATCAATAGCGACAAGCAATCTCTATACCCAAGATGGGGGTGAATTGAGTTATCGGTATAAATACGGAATTATAAAATCTTAGCCGATTTTAAGCTCTTATTACCAAATGGGCTCTTAGGTTAATTTTCTCTATTGTAAATAATAACCTATATGCAAGTTTTCTATTCAATTATATAAATGTAAATAAACTTGCAAATAAGTAAAAGTTAAGGGAAAGAGAAATACGACACTGCGATTTATAGTGGTTCGGCCAAACGTGCCTACGTCCACTCCCTCAAGCCTCGCTTGAAGATTTCCACTAAAATCGAGTTTCTGTGGTTCACCCGCAACTAAGAGTTTTCCGCAAAGGTGCACTCTAAATTTTTTACACTTTGAGTTTTGTTCGTAGGCGCACTCAAAACCTTTACACTTTACCCAAACTAAGAAATGATATAAAGGTTCAAGAAGTTTTTCAAAAAACGAATTTGGGACTCATTTATATAGAAAATGAAAATTGTCCATACAGTCACTGCTGAGACCGGTATGGAAACCAGTATGGGACCGATATGCCGGTCTTCAACGGATATATTACCATTGAGAGAAACTAGTTGTTAGACCGATATGCTAACCGGTATGAGGACCGGTATGGTCCGTGCCGGTTCTAGTATGTGTGCACAATGAAGAGCTTGACCGGTATGGTCACCGGTATGTAGACCGGTTTAGGGCTTGCCGGTTCCAATAAGGGAACTAGCCGTTGGGCTCACCGATATAAAAACCGGTAAGGTCTATGCCGGTTCTAGTGAGCATGCATAACAGAGCATCTCACCGGTATGTATACCGGTAAGGGACCGGTTGTAGGGGTTTTTAGGGGGTGAATCCGGTAACGCAAGCGGAAGCGGTGAAAATCCGATTTTCAGATTTCAAAAATTTTTCTCGAATTAATTAAATAAACATATTTATTTAATATTCCAATAATCAAATTATGAAATAAAATTCAATAAATCATATTTAAGTGAATTTACCAATTACCCTTACTTTAGTATTTTGTCCATTTTAGTCCGAAATTGATCTCATCAATTTTGAATGATTCTAAATCATTTCTAAGATGAACTTAGCATGTTCAAAACATCAAAACACCAAAGCAACCAAAATCCCCAAATTTTGACTCCAAAGCCGAGAGCACCATTAAGGGGGGTTTGTGCATTTTGTCATTTCATGCATCAAAACACATCAAGATGTAATTCAATGAACATGAAACTTTGTATGCATCATATACACACAAAAATACACAACATATATGAAAAATCCCCAAATTTGGAATTAGTCATGAACCCTAATTTTTCAATTTCCACAAATTGGACAAATTAGACCAAATACATTAAATCAATTACTTCGATCATCATTCCTCCATCCAATCCAAGTCTCAACACAATGAAACAACTCAAGATAAAATCTAGGTCATTTAAGAGTGGGTCAATAACTCTAGATTAGCAACATGGTTTCCAAAACCTTAAAAGAAAGCTTATTACTACAATAGTCATACACTTCCTTCATCACACATGCTTTACACCTCCATCAAAACTTCCATCAACAAAAACCACAAGGAACAAAGAAGAAACAACTTAATAATATCATATATTAAAGCCTAGAACCTAAGGAACAAATTCCTTACTAATAGCAAGTTCAAGAAACTTACTAAAAATCCAAGCATTTTGATTTTTGTCTTTCTTTTCACAAACTTCCTTTGACTTCTTCAATGGATTTTCTTTTAGTAAAGTGTATTAGGTTAGAAATAAAATGAAATGAAAAACAATATATACTTCATTTCGGAACTCTTTGAACTTTTCAAAGGTTTCCGATTTATGTCGCATCAAATACACATAACCGTACCGTGACAAATCATCGGTAAAGGTAACGAAGTACGAATAACCACTGTGAGCAGTTTGACTTAGTGGACCACATACATCAGAATGTACGAGTTCCAGTAAGTTAGTGGCATGGTGTCCAACACCAAAAAATGGGGCTTTGGTCATCTTACCCTGATCACATGTTAGATAGGATTCAATGGTAAGATCTGATATCAAACCATTCCTAACCAATTGGGTAAGGCGTTTAATGCCAATGTGACCAAGTCTCATATGCCAAAGTTCAGTATTATTAATTACAGGTAAACTAAGTTTATTCACTCCAGTATTTAATATATCTTTTGAAGTTTGCAATGTATAATGACCATGCTGGTTTGGACAACAAAGGATCTGAATATTATTTTTATCATATAAATACAAAGAACTATTCTTAATATTAATACAAAAGCCTTCTGTATCCAATACAAAAAGTGATATAATATTTGCGACACATCCCGGTACAAAATGACAGTCATATAACAAAAGTGTCCCATTCGGCAATGAGATCTCGCATACTCCCACTGCAACTGCATCCAAAGAGTCTCCACTCCCGAATCGTAACTGCATCTCTCCAGGCTTCAGTTTCCTACTTTCCTTCAGCACCTGCAACGAATTGCAAATATGAATGGGACAAGCAGAATCTAAAATCCAGCTGGATGTAACGGCTTCACAAGCCAAAGATAAATCAATAACTGGAAAAATAAAAGTACCTGATGTAGAAGCTCTGTCTCTCCTCAGCTGGGCAATGTAATCAGAACAGTTCCTTTTCCAGTGCCCGACTTTGCCGCAGTGGTGGCATTTGTCTTCAGAAGCCCTTTTGGGCTTTGCAATCTTCGCCTGTTGTTGAGGACCAAAAGCCTTCTTCTTCTTCTTGCCTTTCTTGTTATTTCCCTTGGACCATCCTTGGGAAGAAGCCGAAAGAGAAGTAGTTCTAGGAGGGCGAGTCGGTACTCTCCCTTCTTAAGGTCATCTTCTGCCGTGAGCAACATCCTATGTAGCTCCTGGTAGGTACAGACAGTCCCGTGCATGTTGAAGTACATCACAAACTGGCGAAATGAAGCTGGTAGTGAACCAAGAATGACACTCCTACCGAGAATGTCATTCAAGATGAGATTATGTTGCCTCAATTGATCGATCAAATCGATCATCTGAAGAACATGTGGGCTAACACTTTGCCCCTCATCCAGACGTGCATGGAACAATTCCATGGCGACTTTGTGAACAATCACTTGTTCTTGGTTCTCAAACGATTGTCTCAATCGCGTCATCATACTATAAGAATCTAGCATACCATAGTACTGTTGCTTGAGTTTCGGAGACAGTGAACTAAGAATGTATGATTTAACCCTTAAATCATCATCCTTCCAAGTTTCAAAAACTTGGCGTTCCTCCTCCGAAGCATCCGCACCCACTGCAAGGGGCAACGGAATCATGGGTTGATGAGGTCTCTTTAATAACTTACATATTATTAGGGGTGAATCCGGTAACGCAGCGGAAGCGGTGAAAATCTGATTTTCAGATTTCAAAAATTTTTCTCGGATTAATTAAATAAACATATTTATTTAATATTCCAATAATAAAATTATGAAATAAAATTCAATAAATCATATTTAAGTGAATTTACCAAATTACCCTTACTTTGGTATTTTGTCCATTTTAGTCCGAATTGATCTAATCAATTTTGAATGATTCTAAATCATTTCTAAGATGAACTTAGCATGTTCAAAACATCAAAACACCAAAGCAACCAAAATCCCCAAATTTTGACTCCAAAGCAGAGAGCACCATTAAGGGGGGGTTGTGCATTTTGTCATTTCATGCATCAAAACACATCAAGATGTAATCCAATGAACATGAAACTTTGTATGCATAATATACACACAAAAATACACAACATATATGAAAATCCCCAAATTTGGAATTAGTCATGAACCCTAATTTTTAAATTTCCACAAATTGGACAAATTAGACCAAATACATTAAATCAATTACTTCAATCATCATTCTTCCATCCAATCCAAGTCTCAACACAATGAAACAACTCAAGATCAAATCTAGGTCATTTAAGAGTGGGTCAATAACTCTAGATTAGCAACATGGTTTCCAAAACCTTAAAAGAAAGCTTATTACTACAATAGTCATACACTTCCTTCATCACACATGCTTTACACCTCCATCAAAACTTCCATCAGCAAAAACCACAAGGAACAAAGAAAGAAACAACTTAAGAATATCATATATTAAAGCCTAGAACCTAAGGAACAAATTCCTTTCTAATAGCAAGTTCAAGAAACTTACTAAAAATCCAAGCTTTTTGATTTTTGTCTTTCTTTTCACAAACTTCCTTTGACTTCTTCAATGGAGTTTCTTTTAGTAAAGTGTATTAGGTTAGAAATAAAATGAAATGAAAAACAATATATACTTGTGGCAAAACATGCCTTGGCCGAATTTGGCTAAGCCAAATACACCAAATTCATTTCAATTTTATTTCACATAAATTTGATCAAGTTGATTAAATATCTAAAAACACTTTATTAGATATTTATAACTTGGTCAACAAAGGCAACTTAATCATTTAAATCAAATATCCAAAGTTAAGATATTTATATTTTAATTAATTTAATCATTTAACAATTAAATAATTAATTAATTAATTAAATACAAATATATTAAATATATGTATAATATTTACTATATTCATTTAGGATATAAGTAAAATAACTCATTTTGACTATTAATTAATGTGTATTTAAATTAATCAAGTATTAAATGTAAATACACAATAATTAGGCAAATGACTATCTAGTCCCTTTAGCACGTATCTTGCGTTTAACCTTTAAACGACTTTATAAATAATCAATATTATTTGTAATGTTGCTCTAGTGCTCTACGAGTATGTTTCATTATTGAGACTCTCTAAATTCAGGTATATCCGTCACGAAATCAAATTTCGTGTCCATAATCTATCCACCCGTAGATTATGACGATCACGAATAATCTCGCTGAACCATACAGGTCGAGGTCATGGAAAATGTATAATTCCTCTGTCACATGTATCCGGATAAATCCCAGAGATATAGATGTAAACGTCAAATCTCTATCGGGATTATCCAGTCGACTATTCTATTAGCAATCTCTAAAAGAATGTTTAGAACTAGCTTCTAAACTTTACCACGGGCCCATGGTTTTATCTGATTGCTAATCATATGGACTACCTATGCTCTGATACACAGAACTGACGGATCCTATCTTGATACACATAGGACACCCTGATGATCTGTCTACACCCAACGAACAGGCGGAGGTCTGATCTAAATATATCGGTGACGTGATTGCCGTCTAAGTGTAGAAGATGTCTCATGTGCCCACAATGGCATCTCAAGTCTAAGAATCACAAGTGCTACTCAACCCAAGAAGATTCTTATTGACGCTGGTGTACCATCCATTAAGAATCTTCGGTGAGTCGTTCAGTGTTTATCCGCTATAAACACCTACACGTCTATACTAGTCTCCAAGACTTATGGTTCATTGAGAAACCATTGGAATCATATATTCCAGTATACGACATGTACCGGTCTCAACGGGTTCACTATACTGACCAAGTAGTGTAAACCTTGACCAGGAACTGTCTGAGAATGATAACGTCAAGATACTTCTCAATGTCCGTTGCGACGCTTTTGCAACTGTATCATGACTAATCATTCTATGGTCATTACGTCTTTACCATATAGAAAGATAGATTATATTATAGAAACTGCATATATTATTCATAATTATAATGTTTTACAGAAGTATTCAACAGAAATACAACCGGGAATTGGCGCTCTAAGCACCAACCCCAACACCGGTATAAAATGATAAAATACAATTTTCCATCTTCACTTTCATTTATTTTTCATTTTCTTCATTATCATCATTTTCACCATTTCTTCATCTTCATATTCCCCTACAAAAATAAATAAATAAATATTAGATGTTAATATAAAATACAAAAAAAAAAAAAAAAAAAACAAACAACAAACAAAACATTTAAAGAAAAATAAATTTAGAGAGGAAATAAGAGTATGAGAGAAAAAAAGTGAGAATAGGAGAAATGCAAGAGCAAATGAATTTATAGTCAAAAAAAACTCTTTAGTGACGAAATTTTATTTCGTCGCTAAAAGTCCTCAAATAGCGGGAATTATTTCCGCCAAAATTTTGATCTTTAGCGTCGAAATATTTGACTTTTAGTGTCGAAAATTTTGTCGCTAAATGTCAAAATTTAAATTTGAATTTATTAGGCTATAAATTCAAATTTTTTAAGGGGGAATTCGAAAAATTTAAAATTAACCTTTAGCGTCGAAATTTAGATGCGACGCTAAAGGTTGAACCTTTAGCGTCCAAATAATATATCGACGCTAAATGTTCAACCTTTAGCGTCCAAATAATTTTTGGACACTAAATGATGGAACCTTTAGCGTCGAAATAGAAATTCGACGCTAAAGCGTCAACCATTTGGCGTCGAATAATTATTTTGACACTAAAAGATAAACCTTTAGCGACGAATCTAATTTCGACGCTAAAGGTTAGAACATTCAGCGTTGAAATTTAAATTCGACGCTAAAGGTTAGAACCTTCAGCGTCGAATTTAAATTTCAACGCTAAAGGGTTTATTGGCGTCCAAAAAAATTTCGACGCTAAATGTTTAGACGCTAAAGGTCTCTTTTGTTGTAGTGATATAATAATATTAAATATTAGTATGTAATAATTGTTATCTATTAATTTATATTAATGTATTTAATAAAAAAAATGTATGGCAGCCACCTCTCCAACAATTCTTGGTCTCCAGTGGTCACCATAATCCGTTGTAATTTGAACTAAAATTTGGTATCATTGGAATCCCCAGTTCAAAACTAAGAAATAATACACTGCTCACTTCGGTAGAGTGGGAATACAAATTAATGAATGAATCAACAAGGGTGGAACTCTCTCTTTATGCTTTTAAAAACAAAATCATTTTTCATGCTCTTTTTTCTTAATCTAAATAATGATAAGGGAAGTATCATAGCACCAAAAGTCTTTAATTAAGAATTTTAATTATAAAGATGACCATTGACTCTGTTGATTACGTTATCTAATTTTCTCTCTCCCATCTCACACAGTTGAAAAGTAGATTGCGCCTCAAGTTTTTCATCAACATTTAAATAATTTTTTGATTTGGAGTTGAAATATATTTCTTTAGGGTTGAAAATAATCAAATTAAGAAAATGGCGTGGCATTTTTTTTGAAACGCTGCTGGGAATATGGAACACAACTTTGATGAAGAAGCTTGAGTAAAATGAAACTAAATAAGTATCTGACAACTGATCATCATACATACATCAACAGATGAATATAACAGAAAATACAAGCAAAGCTGAGATAGCAACACATTACAAAAAAAAAATATAAAATAATTTAATAATCATGTAGCACAGAAATAGAATGATAAGAAACAGAAACACATAAATCAAGTTCACCGAGCATCATGAAACAAGAGGCAAATAGTAGTGTCGTAATTTAAGGATAAGTTGGCTTAGGAATACTAGGCAATGTTGGCTTTGGAATTTCAGGAACAGTCAGTTCAGGTACTTTGGGTTGCTCAGGCTTTGGAACTGTTGGCAACTCGGGCTTTGGAATTTCTGGCACTTTTGATTGTTCATGCTTTGGAATTTCTGGAACTGGCAATTCGGGCATTTTGGGTAGATCGAGCTTTGGAATCGTTGGAAATTCTGGCTTTGGAAGCTCAGAAATTCTGGTACTTTTGGTAACTCAGGTTTTGGAATTTCGGGAAATTCAAGTTTTGGAAAATTAGGTAATGGTGGCAATTCAATCTTAGGCAATTCAGGCTTCGGTATTTCTGGCAATACTGTCTCAAGAAGATGCCGAGCGTCGATGTTGTAGTTCATTGATGACAAAATTATAATAAAAAATGATAAGGTAGATGATGGTAGATGGAGATTCGCCATTGATGGAACTGAGCTTTTAGAAGTGCTTCAACTTTTAAGAATGCAAGTGTGTTTGTGCAATCATTTACAAGTCTTGTGGCCTTTTTATAGATTTGGGTAGAGGAGAATAGGTTGGGTTGGTATGACCCAAAAAGGTTACTTGAATTTGTCTTGTAAATTAGTTCAACGTCTCAACTGCATTTGCATGAATTGCTAGATTTGCGTGGAATTTGGATCCTTCCAAGTGGAATGCTTTAGAAGAAAAGGAGAAACGTTTTGGAAATGGAGAAATGGGTGAAAAGGTATTATATTATAGAATTTTCAAAGAAAAGATGCATCAAAGGAAGAAAAATTCCACCATATAGTAATGTAACACGTCACTCTTATATCAATCTAATAATATATTGACATGGATATTAAAATATTAAAAAATTATACTATTATATTTAATATAATTATAAAATATCATATGATTATTAGTGGGTGGTTGCAAGCATTATTTTCCCGACAGAGTTTATCCAAATAATTATTTCAAGAGTGACTTGTTAGTTCACCATATTATTCGTCCCGCGTTTAGAAATTGACAAATGTAGCGGTGGTTGTTAGTATAAAGATTATGCTATAACTTATTACTAACTTATGCTTCACATCAGTTTGGCTACATTTAGGTTGCTCGTCGAAAATCCCATTCATTTTCTTTGTTAATATCAATGTTGACAGTTGTTCTCGTTCCAAATGTAATATGAAAAATTAACCTCTCGAATAAACCTTTCTTAATAATGAATTTGTTTGGTTAGTATGGAACCAAAGCAAACTTAGCAGGCAAACAAGATAAACACATAGTCTACGTGGTTCGGCGGAGAGTAGCTCCAACCTGCGTCCACAAGAGAAATTGAGTGTATTTTACTACCGCTCGAGGATATAGACTGACCTGAGCTATAACGAGAAAATGAACTATCTCAGTGATAATACACCTCGGGTCTTACACTAACGCGGTATAATTCACTCACTTGATCAGGTAACTGACCGACTTTCTCTCTCTATCATTAGTTTTAAAGCTCTTAAATTTTTACAAGTTGTGATACGAAATTCGCTAATCCCTCAATCTGAATCTTCAACCCTTTTATATATGATTCCAAATTCATTATTCCACCGCCAATGACATCAGCCCATGTTACCTTACCATAATTTCCATCACAACTACCTTTAAATGCGCCAATCAAAATAGCTCATTTCATTATCACTGCACCGGCCTATGGCAACCTCTGGCGGCCTATGGTGGCTCTGCTTTGCCACCTCCCTGCCACTCTACCGACCTATGGTGGCTGGCATGGCTACTTCCAATTAGAACGGTTGTTTTTCCCATAGTCATCATTAGCCTTCTAAAAGCTTATTTTCTCAACTAAGACATACGTCACATGACTCCAGCACCAGTCAGCCTGAGATCCCGTATTCGATCCTCGAGTCGGCATATTGAGGTAAATGATACTATAAAAGCCTTCCTTCAGCACTCTCAATAAGGTCGGATTCCATTGTCAAAAACCAGTCAGGACGGGTTTCACAAAACTCTTAAAACCCCAAATCAACATCCTCCAGGTGGTCAGGTCGGTATCCAACTTGCTTCATCATCAACAAGTGTTGTCTTTGGGAGAACCCTTATACACCATGAGGTCGGGTTCCTCCATCAAATCTCTTCTGCCTCTCTTAACCATTGGGCATTTATCATCCATTTTTGGCTAAGTACAATACATGTTCTACCCCTGCTCGGTATTTGAACCTTCCTCAAGGTGAAAACCACCATCAATATTTGTTCAATAGTTCTTGGTATCAACAAGTTGATGAGTTGATGCCGGGAACTTCATAAAAGATGGTGGTGCAGGTAGATAAAAATTGACCCCATCAGAAGAAGCAAACCAATCTTACACCAAAAGAATAGTCCAACCTGAGCCAACACCTCCCCCGAACTTCGTCAACCTGGACATAGACAGAGCCTCTACTATCACCTAAGCTGAACTAGACCATCTCAGAGAGAGATTTGAGATTTCTAAGAAGATTAGTTTAGACGTCCGTGAGGAATGGGATGAGAAGAGCCGACCAAGTTGAGATTAGGTTGCCTTGTGCACGAATTTCTTTGATATGGGTCTGCGCCTACCCTTCCAAGTATACTTTGCAAAGATGTTGGCAAAATGAACTTGGACCCATGTCACCTGAACCTAAATGGATGGAGGGTACTTTACGGGCTTTACGTCATCTGAAGCCGAGCCGAACTGACCTAACCTAAGTGAGCAATCGGTTGAAGACATGTAGAGTCTTTTTTCCTGACTGAATGCCAACTCTAAGGAATATAATGGTTGGTACTGCATGTCCACCTACGCTAGTGATAAACATTTAATTATCAACCTCATGGCTACCAATAAAAACTTCAAAGACAAGTGGGTATGGGTTGAAGGAGCATGAGGTAAAACCCAAATTGTCTCTAGTGATGAGATCATTGTACCGATCGTCTTCCGAGTTAGAGGTAATGACCCGTCTTCCCTCTCATTTTTTCCTTTACTTAGAAATTTTCATCTTCGCCTTGCCGTCTAAATTGTACCCCTCACAACTTGTTGGGGTGATCCTTCTAAGGTTTGCCATGAGGTAAGGGTGAGGACAGATCAAGCCTCATAATATGTAAGTTATTAAAGAGACTTCATAAACCCATCCTCATTCACCGATGCCGGCCTTATACCAAGCTCTCCTCTGTCGGCTGATAAACAGTCTGGTAAGGACTTACTAACTGACTAGCTCCCATTCATTCCTTTTTGCTGCTATTTACTATGGACTTTTGCATTTTGCACTAACTGACATGATCCTTAGTTTTTTATTTTTCTAACCTTGTGTTTTCTTGATGCAAGTATGTTAGGAAGAAGGCCCTGCCCATTGCAAATTGCCGGAGAAGCCAAACACTGAGCCTAGAGTGGTCCAAATGAAAGTCGATCTCGACTCACCACACCAATTCCTCCATCCTAGAAATAAAAGGCCCATATATAGACCTCTGTCATACCGAACAAAATCGTAAATACTCCCCCACCAAGGCAAACTCAAATGCCATCTACCCAAACATCACAAAAATTAGTCGCACCCTCAAGGCCTCAAAAAGAAGTTTCCTTCAATTCGGGGGTGAAAGCTCTTAGGAGACCCCCAAGCAGGCCCCACGGAAGAAATCCACCGCCCATTGTAGAAAGGCACTAACGACTTCTGCTCCCAAAAAAGGGCATTCTATACTTAGAGGGTGGACAACCTCTAAGAGAATGCAAGGGAGAGCCTGGCTCATCTCTCGCCGACCATCAATTACTTGGCCCAGCACGTGGACATCAATAGGGCCTTGGCCTATGAGAGCATCTCCCTCGATGAGGTTGTCCAGAAAGTGGGCAGCCTCCAATTGAAGGTAATTGCCCCTAACTTAGCCTTTTGCTTTCATTATTTTTTCATAATTTGACCCACTATTTTCATGTGCAGCTGACTTATTTCTTGGCCACCAACATAGACGTACTTTAAAACATCATTGTTGAGGGTGTTCAGGCTCAACAGCTCCAAAGAAAGTTGACCGAGAATGAGCATGAGCTGCTCAAGAAAGTGGAGGAGGCCAAATACGAAATTGAAGCTTTTCGTCAAGCCTTCCAAGTAGCCAGAAATGAAAGGGATGAAGCCCGAGCTAAGGTTATCTCCAAGGCTTTTAAACTTAAATTGAAGCAAGGGAAAATAGCCATTGCTGAGGGGAAGCTTGGCGAAAATAATACAGAGTCGGAGAATGCCGAGGATGAGCTGGCTAAGACAAAGGATGAATTGGCAAAGATCTGGGCCAAGCTAAATCATCTGCAAGACAACCTTGAAGACCACATTGAAGATGCCAAGGCTTATACGCAGGTCGAGGGCTTAGCGGAGTCCCTAGAGCTGATCAGCGAGACATACCCCGATTTGGACTTCAGTGAGCTGTTAAAGGTCCTTCAGGTCGCCAATAGGGAAATAACCGTCGATGAGGCCTTCTTTGATCCAGCCCCACTAACCTTGGTGCCTTCTACTGCCGATGCTCATACTGCATCCGAAGATGTTCCCGGCTCACCTTATTATATAACTAATCTCCCCCTACGAAAAATCCTGAGGGAGACTAAAATGTAATCTGAATAATTCTTAATAAAAAATTCTTTTTGTATAATCTCATATATTTTTCAATCTTCATATAAGTAAAAACCCTACCTAGGACACCTTCTTCTTTCAACACTATTTGCATAATAAACATTAATAATCTAGATGGTAATCTAACCAATTTAGGTTCATCAACTGATTCAGCTGACCCAATCAGAGCCTTTCCTGCCAAAATAATATTGATGTCTGAGCACAACAATGAGCTAACTAATTTTGACAATTTAATTATGACCAGACCATCAGCCTGTCTATCTCCACTACGATGTCTTAATAAGGCAATACATTCCGACCCAATATAATAAGGCAACTTTCAATACTTAGAAAAATTCTGAACCTCTTTAAAGGAACCCTTTGTTGTAGTCTCATACTCAAATAACCCACAAAATGACATATCCTCATGGAGGATATTCTGACGCCTTGAGGCCATCATCCCACTATTTTAGGCCGACCAGTGTATGCATTAGTTGGTATTTAGCCAACATTTTGAGGTTGGATTCCTCATCTTCATTCTTTATTAACTCGTCATGTTCATTCCCAATCCTGAAGACGCTTGACCTTATATATTGTTCACCTTAGCAGGATCTTGGGGAAAAACTATCCATAACAGTAATCCTTGGGGAACTTGGCCCTATATGCTACCTATCTTAGTATGGTCGGGGGGAGATATTCCAATCCCACACCATTTATTACACCAAGGCATCGGTTGAATTAATCTGACCCGAGCCGCTCAACATACCTTGCTATAAAGGAATGGTCTCTCATTGTGTCATTCAATCAAAGCTATGGGGCAGAAACTCTGACCTCTTGTCAATAGATACAATAAGGCATCGGTAGAACGAATCCAACCTCGAGCCAATATAATCACTTGGCCACAAGAGAATGATAATTCCTTGTGCCAATTTAGTAAGGCCATGAGGGAGAAACTCTGACCCCTTGCCAATAGATACAGTAAGGCCTCGGTAGAACGAATCCAACCCCGAGCCGACATAATCACTTGGCCACAAGGGAATGATCTTTCTTTATGCCAATTTTTACATAACATGAAGCCTCAATGGGACGTACCCAACCCCAAGCCATTCAACAAACTTGGCCACAATGGAATGATTTATCATTGTGTCATTTTCACATAACATAAAGCCTCGGTGGGACGTACCCAACCCCGAGCCATTTAAAAACTTGACCACAAAGGAATGATCTCTTATTGTGCCATTTACATATAACATAAGGCCTCGGTGGAATGTACTCAACCCCGAGCCACTCAACTGTAAAAGACTTCTGAGGGAAGATATTTAACCACAACTTATCCATACAAACATTGGAAATGGCATCCCATACCAGGCTATAAAAAAATATAAGGCAAGTGTACCGGGGGTAACGTATCTTACACTCTGAACCGACCTGAAAATATTGAGATAACTGAGGCAATGTCACATCTCATGTTACCTAAAATAATAACTTTTGACCTCACAATCCAAACATCTCGGGCGAAACGAGCTACATATTAGGGGGCGACCAACACCATGAGGGTATTTTCCTCATTATTCTAGGCATGCCTCGAATCTGCAAATGCCACAGAGTCTTTTTTCCTTCTCCATGTTATGCTCCTACGGATTCGAGAAGGGATTGCCAGCTCCATTGAGGCATTCCCCCTCCTCATATTAGGCATATCATGTTGCTACAATATTAGGCATATCTTGTTGCTACAAATGCCACAGAGGCCTGTGAGCCATACGTCTGTAATGTACCGCCAATTTTCTCTCTATGGGCGGCAAACGCCATGGGGGAAATATCCATCCCCATGCTATGCAAACCCGAGGCTACCATAGTACCTCATAACTGTCTTCATTCTGATGGAGTTGGTGCTTAGAGTGCCAATCCGAATTGTATATTTTATTATTTATTAATAAAATAACTACATTTTTCATTTCATACCATATTAATGGTATTGTCATACGCATATTAAATTGATGTATCGTTGTGTTAAGAATGACATCGAACTTAGAATAGTTTTGACACTAGGTGTAAATTATTCTTAAAGTAAATATTCATAGTCGTTGGTTTTGGAATACGGTCGAATTCCTATAACTTATAAGACTAGCACATGTCGTATATTGGAATTGGAGTTCCAATGGTTTAACGCGATGTACCATGAGTTTTGGAAACTCGTATAGACATGTGGGTATTCGTTGGAGCGAATACTGAATGACTCATTGGTGATTCATAATAGTTGGAAATACACACCATCATCAATAGGAATCTCCTCGAGTCGAGTACCATATGTAATCCTTTGACTATAGGATATCATTGATTGTGTGAGATCCTCCACACTTAGATGCCATGTATTTCAAAAAACTTTCATGGTCTGGCCTCTAGATGTCGTTGGGTGGGACCGATGCATTCAGTAATCAAATGCGAAGCAAAATAGGATCTTTCGGCTCGTATGTGTACCATAAGGGGTTTAGGTATCCATGTTAGTAAAGTCACGATTCTTAAATCTTTGGCCAAAGTCCATCACCAAGGGTGGATCGCATCAGTTATGAAGAATCGTGGACATGTCGACATGAGATATGCGTCTTGGAAACTTGACGGTATATTCTATGTTTCCTAAGCACAACTCGGATAGCCTACGACAGAGGGATTATTAAACATATGTGATGACCTCGACTTGTATAGTTCAGAAAGGTCGTTCGTGTTCTTCGCGAATTCGGAGGTGGCCGAATTGCATACATATTAGCTAGGCTTATATGACGAACGTGTCTGAACTTAGAGAGTCCCAATATGAAGTGTACTCGTTGAGCACTTGGGTAGCCGATTATTTTTGATAAAATATAATATTCGATATTATAATTATTAACTAAGATAATCATGTGTTATTGGATAACATTGATTATTTACTTTGACCTAATTGGATTAATTAGATTAATTCAATAATTACACAAGTGCTTAATTGAAAATCATAATTATCTCTACCATTTGAGGATATTATGGTAATTGTAAGTATGTAATAATAAGTGATTTTGGCTTGATTTAATTGGATTAAATCAAGGTGGCAAACATTTAACTAATTCATCTCTTAATTTTTGGCTTGATTTAATTGTATTAAATTAAAGTGGGAGACAATGGAGATTAGTCACACCTAATTATACATATTTGGATAAATTATATTAAGCCCACTTAAAAGTTGATTACAACTTTTATTAATTAAAAATTGCCTAAGTTTTGCTATAAATAGCAAGCTTTAGGAAGGTTTTAATTACAAGTTCAAATACAAGCATAAGCAAATTCTTGAGAGATTAACCTAAGTTAGAGAAGTGTTTAGAGAAGCTTGTGAGGTCTCTACAACATTTCATCTAGGAGAAATCAAGATTGGATCTTGAAGTGAAGCTTGGAAGCATTGGAAACAAGATTGGATCTTGGAGTCATGCTTGCACACCTTGGAGATTCTCCAACAATTTCAACAAAGGAGAAGTAGATTAGATCTTGCAAAGCTTACTAGGTAATGTTTGATCCTCTCCAAAGCTATGTTTATTTGTGTATTAGATGCATGATCACATAGCTTAATGTTGAATAAGGCTAATCAATTGTTTTAGGATACTTTAGAGGTATAAACACAACATGCTTGTAATTAGGTCAAAATGTTCATGATGGACATGAAATAATTAATAAGAGTTTGGAACTCTAAATTAAAGCTTAGAGCTATGTCTACCATTATAGATTCACTTGACCACCTTTAGGTAGACTAGAATTGTTCATGAGACATTTCCAATTGGGATTCTAAAATGGTTTGTGTATTGGATTCAAAATTTATGCAAATGCGTATTTAGAATAAATTTATGTTTTTTGAAAAATATTTGATATTTTGAAAAAATAGATTTTTATTATGTAACATGTGTTTATGTTGATTTTGAAATTAAAAATAATTTTTGGTGTTTTTGAAGTGTTTAGGGAAGACCCGAAATTTATTGGGTTATAAACCCTCTTATTGCAGATCTCGGGAATGAGAGCTGCTACTTAGCAAACACAAAAAATAATAATAAATAAATAAGGGGCTGCAAACTAAAGTGCCGTGTGCACTGTAGCGTGCACTGTTCACGCGTGCAGTAGCACGCACTGTAGCGCGTGTGGCGCACGCGCGTGGCGCCCTTCGCGCGCGCTGATTTTGTTTTTCTTCGTTCGGGAGCTTCCGGACTCCGATTCAGTCCTGATTTTTTCCTATACACTCGTAATGGAATATATTATTTCATCAAATATTTTAAAATTATACCCATACTTGATATCCATGGGTTAGACCCATTTCTGCTGCCCGGGGCACCGATCCGACCCTAGGGGTTCCATACTGCCCTAACATAATGGAATCAGTAGAAAAGGCTTAACCACACAACACATGTTTTGAATCTATGCCATAGTAATTTTAATTTAATTATGCATAGGACATATTGGATATGTATTGCATGTTTTAAATTAAAACTTTGACCTAATAAAGTTAATGACTTGATTGTCATAAATCTCCCTAATTAGGTGATTACTTTTAAGTAATAGTATTAATAATGTTGGAGCATTATTGGATGGTCCGTCTTGTCAATACGGAGATGAATGAGTTCTTAATACTTATATCCAATATCGTCATTAGTGTGAGGGTATAAGTGCTTTGAACTCAGGTCGCTCCGGTAAAACATTAGATGTAGTGTGATGAGTTAACGTAGTCACCCAATATCGTCATTAGTGTGAGGGTGTACATACGAAGCTCATTAGTGCACATTGACAAGTATACACCTAGAACACGTCTTAATCTAATATCGTCATTATTGTGAGGATAAGAAACGGTTCAGGACCAAACTAGGATTCACATGAAGTGATTGACCTTGAAGGTCTACCTAATGAGTTTACAAATGCCAATATCATCATTAGTGTGAGGCTGGAGTAAATGCCATGAGATCCACTTCCTGCTATGAAATTTTGATAGTCAAATTTCTATTTTTCCGTTAAGGGAGATTACGGAATTACGTAAAGTAGTGGGAGGGCCCTGATAGATTTAAAATTCCATAATCAATTAGTGTTATCACTTTTGAAATGAAAATTGTTCTACTACTACTCAACAATGTTGTCTTGTAGATGGCTGACGCTAATCCATTGATGAAACTTTTGGATTCCAATAAGCTAAAAGGAGCCGAGAAGTATTTCGAATGGGAAATGAACATACGCATTGTCTTGGAGTATGAAAAGTTAACTTATGTGACTATCAATCCACTGCTTGTTGATATTGATCCTAACTCCACTCCAGAAGAGCGAGAAACTTTTGATAGATGGAAGGATGATAACCTAAAGGTGAAATCCTACATCTTAGGATCGATGGTTCCAATTTTGCTGAGACAGTACATTGAAGTACCAGATGCTTGGAGCATTATGCAAACACTCAAGGAGTTATTCGACGTAAATCAAGAAATGGAACTTTATCGAAGGTCTAAGGAACTGTTCTGTGCTGAACTCAAGGAGGGAGGAGCTTTCAGCACTCATGTCTTGAACATGATTGACCAAATTCGATATCTTGAACGATAGGGTATTGTGTTTGATGAAAGGCTAGGCCGTAATTTGATTCTGTCTTCTTTGTCTGGTTCTTATGCTGGTTTTGTATTGAATTTCCATATGCATTCGATGCAAGCCACATATGAAGAACTTCATAACATGCTACGTACGGCAGAGCAAGATTTGAAGAAAGGCAACCCCACACTGTATCTCCATGGTGGAGCTGGATCTTCAAAGACTTATGGGAAGTCAAAGAAATTAAGATGTGGAAGAAAATATATCAAAGAAAAACTCCAAGAAGCGCAAAGCGTAAAATCGAAAGTAGCTTGTGATCAATGTCTACATGCAAGAAGTCTGGACACTGGAAGAAGGACTTTCCAGAGCTTAAAGCAGGACCCCCAGGTACGTTTTGTATTTTTCCAATTATTGACATCTCTTTAGCCTTAATTGTAAATAGTGGATGGGTGTTAGACACTGGCAGTCCCACTCATATTTGCAATTCCCTGTAGGAAATGAGGG
Source organism: Zanthoxylum bungeanum (assembly GCA_019454045.1). Taxonomy (NCBI): domain Eukaryota; kingdom Viridiplantae; phylum Streptophyta; class Magnoliopsida; order Sapindales; family Rutaceae; genus Zanthoxylum; species Zanthoxylum bungeanum. The sequence continues at coordinate 21,895 of SKCR01003148.1, forward strand.
TTAAATGAAGGCTGGATAAAAGGGAGATCCAACTTAGAGTTGGCAATGGCGAGACATTGGATGTCAAGGCCATAGGAACTGTTGTTCTAGATCTCCCAAATGGATGTAAATTAGATTTGCATGACTGTTATTATGTTCCCTCACTATATTAGATAAAGATGGATATAAAATAAACATTAAGGATGAAACTTTATGTTTGTATGATAAAGAAAATTTATCGAAATGTGAATGTTCTTTATCAAACGGTCACTATGTTTTGGAAACATGTAGAGATGTCTTTAATATAGAGAAAAATACAAGTAGGAAGTCTGAACTAAATAATACTGAATTATGACATATGAGATTGGGCCACATAGGTGTTAGACGTCTATCCAAATTGGTGAATGATGGTTTGATTGAAAATCTTACCTTAGATCCTTATCCAATTTTTGAGTCATATATCTAAGGAAAGATGACAAAGGCCCCATTTCAAGGTATTGGACACCGTGCTGGAGATTTACTGGAACTAATACACAGTGATGTGTGTGGTCCATTAAATCATGCCACTCATGATGGTTCGACATACTTTGTGACTTTTACAGATGACAAGTCTAGATATGGATATGTCTATCTGGTGAAACAAAAGTCTGAAACATTTGAGAAGTTCAAAATATTCCGAAAAGAAATAGAAAAACAAACCAGTAAATTCATTAAATGCCTTAGATTAGATCGATGTGGTGAATACATGAGTGAAGAATTCAAAAATTATTTAAGGGAGAATGAATTCTAGCCCAATATAGCCCACCGGGAACACCTCAACACAATGGAGTGTCTGAGCGTAGAAATCATATTTTATTGGATATGGTGCGATCAATGATGAGCTATACAGATCTTCCTACATACTTAATAGGGTTCCATCGAAAGCTGTTTCTACGACCCCCTATCAGCTGTGGTTCGGTAGAAATCCAAGTCTTAAGAATTTAAAGATTTGGGGTTGTCATGCATACGTTAGAAATGCACCGGGATAAACTAGCACCCGGAGGATATAAATCTAGGTTCGTTGGATATCCTGATAATTCCATGGGATATCAATTCTATGATTCCGAACAACGAAATGTATTTGTTGTTCACTTTGTAACTTTTCTTGAAAAGTAATTTTTGAGAGAAAGTGAGAATCGTAGAGAGATTGAACTTGATGAGTTTGATCCCAACATTAAGGAACCTGAGATAGAACCAGAGATCCAACTAGGTGAAGGATCTACAACACAGGTTCTAGGTAAGTTGAATAGAATATCAAGGCCTCCTGAGAGACTGTTTTTAACATCTGATGTGAGCCTTGATGTTCTCCTCTTAGAGGAAACAAATCTGACTACGTATAAAGAAGCGATATTGGATATCGATTCGGGAAAATGGCAGGAAGCCATGAAATCCGAAATGGATTCAATGCATGCAAATCAAGTCTGGGACTTAGTTGAACTTCCTGAAGAGTTAAACTTATTGGCTGTAAATGGATTTATAAAAGGAAGCGAGGGCCCGATGGAAAAGTGGAAACCTTTAAGGCCTGACTGGTAGTGAAAGGTTACACTCAATGTCCTGGGATTGACTATGAGGAAACCTTTTCACACAGTAGCCATGCTAAAATCCATTAGGATTCTTTTAGCCATTTCTGCATATCACGACTATGAGATATGGCAGATAGATGTGAAAACCGCTTTCCTAAATGGATTCCTTGAAGAAAATATCTATATGGAACAACCAGAGGGTTTCATATCCACAAGACTTCAAACTTGGTTTGTAAACTACAAAAGTCTATTTATGGACTTAAACAGGCATCCCGAAGCTGGAATCATCGTTTTGATAAAATAATTAGATTATCTGGATTCATAAAAAATGATGAAGAACCATGTGTTTATAAGAAAGTTAGTGGGAGCAAGATAGTTTTCCTAGTCTTGTATGTAGATGACATCATTATCATAGGAAATGATATAGGGATGATGCAAAGTGTGAAAGCCTACCTTTGCAAGAACTTCTCTATGAAAGATATGGGTGAAGCTTCCTATATACTAGGTATAAGGCTCTACCGAGATAGAGTCAGGAAGCTTATAGGGTTGTCACAATCGACGTACATACACAGAGATGTTAGAAAGGTACAGTTTTACCAACTGCAAGACAGCAAATGTACCTTTCCGATATGGCATACATCTTTCGAAGAAAATGGCACCTCAAACTGAGGAAGAGAGAGTTAGGATGTCTAACTTGCCATATGCTTCTTGTATTGGAAGTATAATGTATGATATGTTATGTACTAGACCTGACATCAGTTTCGGCGTCAGTGTGACCAGTCGATATCAATCTGATCCAGGTAATGATCATTGGACATCTTTGAAACATATCCTAAAATATCTTAAAGGCACGAAGGATAAGTTTATGATATATGGAGAAGATAAGCTACAAGTTAGGGGTTATACAGACTCTGACTTCCAAGGAGATCCAGATGATAGAAAATCTACATCAGGATACATATTTACCCTTAACGATGGTGCAATTAGTTGGCGTTGTTCAAAGCAAGCCTCAACAGCTGATTCCACCACTGAGGTGGAATTTATAGCGACTTCGAAAGCTGTTAAAGAAGCTGTTTGGATTAGAAATTTTATCACAGAACTTGGTGTTGTGCCTAGTATAACAGATTTGATCCTATTGTACTGTGATAATAACAGATCCATCGCGCAAGCTAAGGAGCCGAGGGCACATTCCAAGTCTTAACACGTGGAAATGAAATACCGCGTAATTAGAGAGATAATTGAACGAAAAGACATAATGGTATTTAAGGTTCAAGGACAAGACAACATAGCAGACCCGCTTACAAAGGCCTTACCTCCTAAGTTATTCGATAAACATGTGGAGGAGATGGGACTACGGTACCATCCAGATTGGCACTAAGCAAGTGGTAGTTTGATGGAGCTGGTTCTTGAAGTGCCAATCCGAATTGTACATTTTATTATTTATTAATAAAATAACTACATTTTTCATTTCATGCCCTATTAATGGTATTGTCATTACGCATATTAAATTGATGTATCGTTATGCTAAGAATGACATCGACCATAGAATAGTTTTGACACTAGGTGTAAACTATTCTTAAAGTAAATATTCATAGTCGTTGGTTTTGGAATACGGTCGAATTCCTATAACCTATAAGACTAGCACATGTCGTATATTGGAATTGAAGTTCCAATGGTTTAACGCGATGTACCATGAGTTTTGGAAACTCGTATAGACATGTGAGTATTCATTGGAGCGAATACTGAATGACTCATTGGTGATTCATATAGTTGGAAGTACACACCATCGTCAATAGGAATCTCCTCGAGTCGAGTAACATATGTAATCCTTTGATTATAGGATATCATTGATTTTGTGTGAGATCCTCCACACTTTGATGCCATGTATTTCAAAAACCTTTCATGGTCTGGCCTCTAGATGTTCATTGGTTGTGGACCGATGCACTCAGTAATCAAATGCGAAGTAAAATATGATATGTCGGCCCGTATGTGTAACATGAGGGCTTAGGTATCCATGTTAGTAAAGTCACGATTCCTTAAATCTTTAGCCAAAGTCAATCACCAAGGGTGGATCGCATCAGTTATGAAGAATCGTGGACATGTCGACATGAGATGTGCGTCTTGGAAACTTGACGGTATATTCTATGTTTCCTAAGCACAACTCGGATATCCTATGACAAAGGGATTATTAAACATATGTGATGACCTCGACTTGTATAGTTCAGAAAGGTCGTTCGTGTTCTTCGCGAATTCGGAGGTGGCCGAATTTCATACATATTAGCTAGGCTTATATGACGAACGTGTCTGAACTTAGAGAATCCCAATATGAAGTGTACTCGTTGAGCACTTGGGTAGCCGATTATTTTTGATAAAATATAATATTCGATATTATAATTATCAACTAAGATAATCAAGTGTTATTGGATAACATTGATTATTTACTTTGACCTAATTGGATTAATTAGATTAGTTCAATAATTACACAATGGCTTAATTGAAAATCACAATTATCTCTACCATTTCAGAATATTATGGTAATTGTAAGTATGTAATAATAGGTGGTTTTGATTGATTTAATTGGATTAAATCAAGGTGGCAAACATTTAACTAATCCATCTCCTAATTTTTGGCTTGATTTAATTGTATTAAATTAAAGTGGGAGACAATGGAGATTAGTCACACCTAATTATACATATTTGGACAAATTAGATTAAGCCACTTAAAAGTTGATTACAACTTTTATTAATTAAAAATTGCCTAAGTTTTGCTATAAATAGCAAGCTTTAGGAAGGTTTTAATTACAAGTTCAAATACAAGCATAAGAAAATTCTTGAGAGATTAGCCTAAGTTATTCATTTAGGAGAAATCAAGATTGGATCTTGAAGTGAAGCTTGGAAGCATTGGAAACAAGATTGGATCTTGGAGTCAAGCTTGCACACCTTGGAGGTTCTCCAACAATTTCAACAAGGAGAAGTAGATTGGATCTTGCATCAAGCTTACTAGGTAATTTTTGATCCTCTCCAAAGCTATGTTTATTTGTGTATTAGATGCATGATCACAGAACTTAATGTTTAATAAGGCTAATCAATTGTGTTAGGATACTTTAGAAGTATAAACACAATATGCTTGTAATTAGGTCAAAATGTTCATGTTGGACATGGAATAATTAATAATAGTTTGGAACTCTAAATTAAAGCTTAGAGCTATGTCTACCTTTATAGATTCACTTGACCACCTTTAGGTTGACTAGAATTATTCATGAGACATTTCTAATTGGGATTCTAAAATGGTTTGTGTATTGGATTCAAAATTTACGCAAATGCGTATTTATAATAAATTTATTTTTTTGAAAAATATTTGATAATTTGAAAAAATAGATTTTTATTCTATAACATGTTTTTATGTTGGTTTTGAAATTAAAAATTAATTTTTAGTGTTTTTGAAGTCTTTAGGGAAGACCGGAAATTTATTGGGTTATAAACCTTCTTATTGCAGCTCTCTTGAATGAGAGCTTCTACTTAGCAAACAAACAAAAAATAATAATAATAAATAAAGGGGCTGCGAGCTAAAGTGCCACACACACTGCTCACGCGCGCAGTGTGCGCGCACTGTAGCGCGTGGCGTCCTTCGCGCGCGTGATTTTATTTTGCTTCGTTTGGGAGCTTCCAGACTTCGATTCAGTCCTGATTTTTTCCTATACACTCGTAATGGAATATGGTATTTCATAAAATATTTTAAAATTATACCCATACTTGATATCCATGGGTTAGACCCATTTCCGCTGCTCGGGGCACCGATCCGACCCTAGGGGTTCCACAACTGCCCTAACACATTCCATACGTGTTATGGTAACCTTGGGGAGCCAAATGCCAGATATATCCTCTCACTGAGACTGCTATGGTTTCCCTGAGGTGCCAAACGTCAAATAGGTTTTCAATGTCTTCGAAGGTGCAAGTCATTAGGTATTAACATTCTAGCCCGATGGTCTGATAATGACACTAGGATGGTGTACCGTGGGGGTGTACGATTTCTATACTTTTGGCTTGCACCTTGACACCGACCATGAGTATTTATCAAAAATATTAAATAAGTTTTTCCCATTCAAATAACGAACAAGCGTATATAAGTACAATATTTATTCATAAAGGGAAATCAATATTTATATTCTTAGGGATCTACTACCATCTTACAACTCTTTGCTGGTCATTCTAAGAGAGGCTCTATTAAAAGTACATTCGCAGCATTTAGCATTCCATGGCTTTTTAAGATGGATGTCGTCCAACTGCTGCAGGTGATAGGCACTCGACCTAATAACCTATGCAACCTTGTAAGATCGTTCATATTTTTCTCCCAATGAACCTTCCTCAAGTTTCTTCATGTTCAGAGTGGCCTTCTTAAGACCAAGTCTCAGAAATCGATAAAGGCAACTTGGAGCGATAGTGACACTAGCTCATCTGAGGAAGAGAGTGATGAGGGAACAAGAAATCTCATTTTCATGGCTATTGATGATCTACTAGAGGAAAGCGATGAGGAAAAGGTACTTGATTCCCTTGAGTATGATGAATTGCTTGATATTTTCAATGAATTGCATGAATTGTATGATTTACTTAAGAAGAAGTATAAATTGATCAAAAATGAGCATTCATCACTATTACATGATCATGTATAAATTATTGAGAAAATTAAATGCACGAAAAAGAAGAAAGCTAAAACTTGAAAAGAGCATATCTAACATGTTATCTATCTCAAATAGATGTGATTGCAAATCTATCATGAATGAAAAATATTGTGGATTTGCATTCTATTATAAAAAAATATTACTTTGGGGAAGAAATAATTTAATATGTTGATTGGATCCCAAATATGCGCTTTAAAATAGAGGGATTAGGATATAAACGTTACATCAAACGAAACTTTTTAAATAATTATTTTGTAAATGCATCTATTTCTCATACGCATGTCATTTTTGATGAAAATTTTCAAATGTCATGCATGCAATAAGAATGGACATAAAATATTTGATTGCATAGACAAAAATATAAAAGTGAATGTGTGGGTTCCTAAGGAACCAAGACTAACCCCCATGGACCCAAGAAAGTTTGGGTACCAAAATGTACTTAAATGATTTTGTAGAGGGATCTTTGGGAATGGTTAATAAATGAGAATTGCAATTGAACCCAAAGACTTGAACAAAAATGAGGAAATAGCTCAAAATAAGAAGAATATCAAATACAATCCTAAAAAATGAATGAATTTTGATAATTGGTGGATTTGTCACCTAGTGACAACGGTAATAGGTAAAATTTGTGTTTACGGAAACATTGGTACTATTTACTCTAACTTATACATGTATGCTTATTTCAATTGACATGAATTGGACTTGAGTGTGAAGCATAATACGATTAGGCTATTTGAATTTAATTTGGTATCATTCTATGCTTGATCATATTATCAATCTCATTTGTTATCAATTGATATCAAATAGGACTTATTTTTTTTTATGATATATGTGATCCTTTTGAATTTTCAGCATTGAATGTGTCTTGCCACTGATCTTTATTGATTAAAAATGAAATGCATAGATATTGGCTTAATTTGAGTGATTTTGATGATCATTGCATAAATTTTACATTGTATGGCAAAATGGGAGAAATGTATGAAAAATACTAAGTGTGCATATTAATAAACTTGCATATGTTTTGTGCACATATTGGTTGGTATCTTATAGAGCTTAATTTTTGCTTCTCTGTCTTTTTTTTTTTTTGACAATGTCAAAAGGGGAGAAATCATAAGTTGAGATTAAAACTTGTGTTTCTCTCACCCTTGTATTAAGGACGGTAAATTATACTAATGTGTTTGTCTAAGTTTTATAGAGTATGTTGAAGACAATCACATATTGAGGGGGAGTTAATATTGAGGGGGAGCATAATCGTCAATAAATTTGGAACTCTTAGCTCACAAGTTTTAAAGATTATCATCATCAAAAATGAGGAGATTGTTAGCGACATATTCTCAAGATGGATTTTGATGATGCAACACTATAAGACTTCGACGCGCATTAGCAGACATTACAAAAAGACGTCGAAGCACATTTGGGATGAAGAACAATGAATGTGAATACTAGTGCTTAATGAATAATATTTTTATGTGGTCTTAGCTTATGACTCTCTTTATAAGTGAATTAATAATTTAGGTCTCTAAGCTCATAAGACACATATGCACATTCATATAGATGCATTAAGGTCATGTACAAAATGGTTTTAACTTTCATATCCTGCATTTTAGCATTATGATCGGCATATCGGTCCCCCACACCAGCATACCGGTGTCTCTGCCCTGTTCTGAGTAATTTTGTATCGCCTCTGGAACCGGGCTACTCCATACCAATATTACATACCGGTCACTCTGAGGTTTTCACGGTTATTGGAATCGGTCTAGAACATATCAGCATTTATATCAGTCAACTTTTGTATTTTACATGCTCTCGGAAACCGGCATGATCCATATTGGTCAGTAATCCGATCTTGTTTGTGCTTACCAGTGTCAAACGGTAATATTTTATAGAGCGGCATATCGGTCTCAGCACAAACATTAGGGACTATTTTCATTTTCTTTATAAATTGACTCCCTATTTTATTTTTTCCATTTTTTTGAACCTTGATACAATTTCTTCTAAGGCAAAAACATAGAGTTTTGCAAAATCTCCATGATCATACACTCTCATACTCAAGCTCACACACTACACATTCATATCATTAGTAGTGAGCTTATATTACTTGGGTTAGCAACTCACATCATAAATCTTATTATCTTTGTGAGTGCTCAAGTTGTATTTTAAACTTCCATATACAAACACATGTGGTTGTAAAGACCATTGTTGAGTGGGTATTCTCAAAAGGACAATTTGTGTAAAGGTTGTGAGTAAGTTTATGAACAAAACTCATTGTAAGGGTTTAAGAGTGAGCCATTGGAGAACTCTTGTGTAAAGGTTTGGAGTGAATCTATAGCACAAAACTCTTGGTTATGAGTGACCCATGAAAAAATCGGTGTAAGTTATGGATCAACTTAGTGGAAATCTTCAAGCGCGACTTGGGGGATGGACATATATTTGTTGGTCGAACCATTATAAATACGGTATCAATTATCTCTATCCCTAAACTCATTTATATTATGGAAAAATTATTTATATTTGTATATTATTAGTGACTTACATATTAGTAATATATTGTGATGAGAAATTGATCGATAAGCTTAATTGATAAAGCTATTAGCTTAGTAGAGTAAAATCGGTAAGAATTTTAATTTCATAAATTTAGACCATCACTCAATCATCGGATATATAGATGTTGGCGACTTGGTCGCATAAATGGATTTTGATGACGTCAACATGAAAGAAGTCTTCGACGTACGAACACGAAGCAATACAAAAAGTGTCGAAGCATATGGGGTGAAGAGCGAGAATGTGAAGACAAGCGGCAAAATGAAGAAAATGATTAAGAGCTTAATATAACTATAAGTGAGTTTATTCAAATGTTTCAAAGCTCTTAGGAATCATACATTTTGCATCACTTGCATTTTAAAATGGCTTAGAATGCTAAAAGAATCATTTGCATTTTATTTGCACCAAAATGAACTTCATGCACAAGTGCTCGGTAAATGATCTTCTAAAAACTATCAAATGGTGTTGAATTAAACTTCAAATGATATACCATTAGATATATATATATATGTGTCTCTAGTTTGCTACGGTTCAAACGGAACACAATTCCGATATATAGAACTTTTTCTAGAGCCATTTTACTACAACATGTTCATATGTGCGTTTTCTGCATACATGTCACATTAGAAAAATTCCATAAAATTAATCTTAATGTTTTTGGAGCTGAAATTTTTACAGAAGCTATATCTATGTGTCTAGTTTATGTAGAAATTTACGGATCATGATTTCGAATTTTCTATAGAACGTTATGACCAAAATACCAAGTGTCGTCAGTCTTGACTGGTCATGCACATACTGAAAACCAGGGAGCTCCATGCCGGTTCCCATGCCGGTTTGCTCGCCGGTTTTCATGCCGGTTTTGGCTGAGAATATCATGCTCTCTGGAACTAGGGAGCTCCTTTCCGGTCTCCATACCGGTTTGCTCGCCGGTCTAACGAATAGTTTTTGAACGTTATATAGCCGTTAGGAGCCGTTGCAAACCTAGACCGGCATGCCGGTCTCCTCGCCGATTTCGCTGTAAGTTGGGTAATACTTTGCATTTTATTATAAATAGAACCCCAACTCATTTTCATTGAGTTAGAGACTTGATACACAATCTTCATACATTCTCTAAAGCAAATACAAGAGTGTCTTAAACCTTCATACACTAAAACACTCATCCAAGCTCACACACATCTTCATTACATTTAGTGAGCTTAGAATACTTGAGTTTCTTCTCACACAATCTTCTTATTATTTGTGAGTGCCCAAGTGTGTTTTAATTCTTCTTTATCAAAACACTTGAAGTTTGTGAAATCCCATTTGGTTGGGTAAATTGTAAAGGTTGTGAGTGCACCTACGAACAAAACTCAAAGTTGTAAAAGGGTTCGGAGTGCGCCTTGGCAGAAAACTCTTGGTTATGAGTGAACCACGGAAAATTCAATTTTAGTGGAAATCTTCAAGCGAGGCTTGGGGGAATGGACGTAGGCACGTTTGGCCGAACCACTATAAATCGTGGTGTCGTATTTCTCTTTCCCTTAACTTTTACTTATTTGCAAGTTTAATTACATTTATAATATCGAATAGAAAACTTGCATATAGGCTATTAATTGAATAGAGAAAATTGTCTTAAGTCCAATTTGGTAATAAGAGCTAAAATCGGCAAAGATTTTATAATTCCGTTTGTAGAGATAACCAATTCACCCCCCTCTTGGGTATAGAGATTGTTTGTCGCTATTGCTTGTAGGCAATTTCAGTTGGTATCAGAGCGAGGTATTCTCCACAAGACTTAACCGTCCGAGAATAGATCATGGCCTCTACAAGCAAATCGTCAAATCTTGCCAAGGGATATTCAACGACTAGACCTCCGTTATACACCGGAACGGACTACAATTATTGGAAGAAGAGGATGTTGACTTATCTCCTTGCAAGTGATTCACAATCCTATTTGGTGATTACACGGGGTGTACAAGTACCAATGAAGAAGGATAGCAATGGAGTTAATATTCCAAAACCGAGCCTAGAATGGGATAGTGAGGATGTAAAACTAGCCTCACAAAATGCTAAGGCACTCAACCAACTTCTATGTGCCATTGATCGAGATCAAATAAGTAAACTTCCGGAGTTTGAAAATGCTTATGATTTATGGAAGTCTTGGAAATGGTCAATATGGGCACAAGCCAAGTGAAGGAATCAAAATCAACTGGTTCATGTGAGAATTGGATAATTTCAAGATGGAATCCGGGAAAGAAATTGATCATATGATTTCAAGGTTCACTATCATCATCAATCATTTGGCCTCTTTGGGAAAAACCATCAAGACATTCGATCAAGTGAAGAAATTTTGAGATCACTCACAAAGGAATATAGAAGCTACACCTCCTCCATTAAATAAGCAAACGACATAAATACTTTAAAGATGGATGATTTGGTCGGCAAATTGCTTGAGTATGAAATGGAAATCAAGATGGATAAAATGGAGGAAGATGAGAAAAAGACTAGAAAGTCTTTGGCCTTAAAAGCAAGAAAGAGAGTCGACTCAAGTTCAAGTGAAGAAGATGATAGTGATGATGAATTGGCAAGCATCACCAATAAAGTAAAGGAGCTTCTCAAATCCGCAAAACTCAAAGGAAAATCAAAGGCAAATGAAAAGAAAGAAGAACAATGGCCGCGGAAGAAGAAGAACAAGAAATTATTTATTATGAATGCAACAAACGGGTCATATAGCCACCGATTGCCCATTGAGAAAAATGATGAAAGGAAAAACAAAGAAAAAGGTAATGAAAGCTACTTCAACTTGGAGCGATAGCGATTCAAGCTCATCCGAGTAGGAAGAGGTAGAAGTCAACGATAAATCAATAGCATTCATGGCTATCACGGATGAGGACATCCGTTTTGAAATCGAAGAAGAAGAAAGCAAAGAAGAAGAGGTACACAATTCTCAATATGATAATGATTTACTTAATTCCTTTAATGGATTGAAAGAATTGTGTGATGTGCTTAAAAAGAAATTGAAATTAGTTAAAAATGAGCATGCTATACTTAAAATTGAACATGCAAAAAGTATGGATAAAATTCATGTTTAGATAATGAGATTGTATGCTTAAAGGCTAAACATGAAAAAAGAATTGCATGCTTAAATGATGAAAATGCATGTTTAAAGATTAAAAAACTGGAACTTGAGAATGCCATATCAAATATGCCATCTAGCTCTAAGACATGTGATTGCGAATCAATTTTGAATGAAAATGTGTTATTAAACACAAAGGTTATAGATTTTCAAAACTTATTTAGAGCAAATTCGCATTGGGACATAAAAATTTTAATATGCTCATTGGATCCCAAAATGTGCATTTTAAACGAGAAGGATTAGGATATATGCCTTACATTAAGAAAGAATTTTTTAAAGAATTATTTTGTTAAGGCATCCGATTCTCATGCTAGAATATTAAAAAATGAAAATATCACATGTCATGCATGTAATGAAAAGGGACATAAAATTTTTGAATGCATAAACAAGAGTGTGATGAAGAATGCATGGATTCCTCAAGGAATCAAAATAACCTCAATGGACCCAAAAAATTTTGGGTACCAAAGTGTAATTGAAATTTTGTAGGGGGAGCTTTGTGAATGGATCCTTAAAGAGAATTACAAAATTGATCCCAAAGGCTCAAGGAAATGAGGAATCGCAACGGTAAAGGTAAAATCCGTATTCACGGAAACATTGGTACTGTTTCCTCTAAATTATTTATGTATGCATATTTCAAATTGGTAAATTTTTTTAAAGCATACAAAGTGATAAGACAATTTATTAAACCTTCTATTGGTATCAATTGTTCATTTGATATCAATAAATGCCTTAATCATATATTTAACCCCTTCTTTATTTCAATTGGTATCACATGAAATTTATTGAGTTAAATGCAATATATGTAATCACTTGATTGAATATGCCTTGCCATATGAACTTGAAAATGAAATGCATGTAAATTGGCATAATCTTAGATGTATATCATGCAATGTATATATTAGAATATAATTGGCACCATGAATTCATGAACTTTGATAATTATTTAATTGGTATCATGGAATGCATTTATATATTTTTAATTGGTATCAAATTTGGGAAGAAATCATGCTTAAGTTGTTCTTAGATTGTAAATGGTATTCATGAGTATCTATCCCTTGAAAAATGCTCTTTTAGGCATGAATTTTGATTTTTTATGGCAAAAAGGGGGAAATGCCAAATGTGCATATTTTTTAAATTTGTTATCATTTTTGCACACATCTATTGGTATCTCATTTTAGAACTTAATTTTGCTTCTCCACTTTTTGATAATGTCAAAGGGGGAGAAATCATTAGAAATGAGATTAAAACTTGTTTTACCCTCACCCTTGGATTAAGGGGGAGTAAATGTACTAATGTGTTTTGTCTAAGTCTTATAGAGCTATTTTGAAGACAGTCACACATTGAGGGGGAGCTTATGTTGAGGGGGAGCAAAATTGTCAAATTTGGACTCCAAGAAGCTCACAAGTATCAACAAGTTTTAAGGGGTTTCCATCATCAAAAAGGGGGAGATTGTTGGCGACTTGGTCGCATAAATGGATTTTGATGACGTCAACATGAAAGAAGTCTTCAACGTACGAACACGAAGCAATACAAAAAGTGTCGAAACATATGGGGTGAAGAGCGAGAATGTGAAGACTAGCGGCAAAACGAAGAAAATGATTAAGAGCTTAATATATTATAAGTGAGTTTATTCAAATGTTTCAAAGCTATTAGGAATCATACATTTTGCATCACTTGCATTTAAAATGGCTTAAAATGCTAAAAGAATCATTTGCATTTTATTTGCACCAAAATGAACTTCATGCACAAGTGCATCGGTAAATGATCTTCTAAAAACTATCAAATGGTTGAATTAAACTTCAAATGATATACCATTAGATAGATATGTGTCTCTAGTTTTCTACGGTTCAAATGGAACACATTTCCGATATATAGAACTTTTTCTAGAGCCATTTTACTACAACATGTTCAGATGTGCGTTTTCTGCATACATGTCACATTAGAAAAATTACATAAAATTAATCTTAATGTTTTGGAGCTGAATTTTTTATAGAAGCTAGATCTATGTGTCTAATTTATGTAGAAATTTACGGATCATGATTTGGAATTTTCTAGAGAATGTTATGACCAAAATACCAAGTGTCGTCAGTCTTGACTGGTCATGCACATACTGAAACCAGGGAGCTCCATGCCGGTTTGCTCGCCGGCTTCATGCCGGTTTTGGCTGAGAAAATCATGCTCTCTGGAACCAGGGAGCTCCTCACGGTCTCCATACCGGTTTGCTCGCCGGTCTAACGAATAGTTTTTTGAACGTTATATAACCGTTAGGAGCCGTTGCAAACCTAGACCGGCATGCCGGTCTCCTCGCCGGTTTGCTCGTCGATTTCGCTGTAAGTTGGGTAATACTTTGCATTTTATTATAAATAGAACCCCAACTCATTTGCATTGAGTTAGAGACTTGATACACAATCTTCATACATTCTCTAAAGCAAATACAAGAGTGTCTTAAACCTTCATACACTAAAACACTCATCCAAGCTCACACACATCTTCATTACATTTAGTGAGCTTAGAACACTTGGGTTTGCTCTCACACAATCTTCTTATTATTTGTGAGTGTCCAAGTGTGTTTTAATTCTTCTTTATCAAAACACATGAAGTTTGTGAAATCCCATTTGGTTGGGTAAATTGTAAAGGTTGTGAGTGCACCTACGAACAAAACTCAAAGTTGTAAAATGGTTCGGAGTGCGCCTTGGCGGAAAACTCGTGGTTACGAGTGAACCACGGAAAACTCAATTTTAGTGGAAATCTTCAAGCGAGGCTTGGGAGAGTGGACGTAGGCACGTTTGGCCGAACCACTATAATTGCGGTGTCGTATTTCTCTTTCCCTTAACTTTTACTTATTTGCAAGTTTAATTACATTTATAATATCGAATAGAAAACTTGCATATAGGCTATTAATTGGAATAGAGAAAATTTCCTTAAGTCCCAATTTGGTAATAGGAGCTAAAATCGGCAAAGATTTTATAATTCCGCATTTGTAGCGATAACCCAATTCACCCCCCCTGGGTACAGAGATTGTTTGTCGCTATTGCTTGTAGGTACTTTCAATAGATTGTTTATTAAATATGCTTCTAGGTAATTTAAAAAATTAGACACCAGGATTCCAAAATCCTACCTTCGACCCTTGCACGCAATCAATTGACCGAAGTTTCTTAGTCTTTTTGTGGTTCATATTTATGATTAAATTCCTCAAACCAAAATAATCGAAATAATTCGAAATTCTTGAGTTGTAATACATATGCTTCTTTTTATGATTCGTATAGATAATATTTGAATAATTTTGGAATTGGAATTAAATTACATTTCTTTGCTGTTGAAAACAATCAAAGAAAATGGAGTTTCTTTCTTTCAAAGGCAGAGAAGGAGAAGCTATATATTCATATGCAATTTTTATAAGATGCTTAGAGTAAAATACTTAAATGATACATAAGAATATCACTACTGAACATCACACATACATTAAAAAATAAGTACAAGTAAACATATTACAGAACATAAAATAATTTAATCATCCAATAGCACAGAGATAGAATGGTAATAAACAGAAACACACAAGTCAAGTACACCGAACATCATGAAACAAGAGGCAAGTAGTAGTGCCGTAATTTAAGGATAAGTCGGCTTCTGAATTTCAGGAAAATGGGGAACTGGCAATTCAGGTAATTTAGGTAGCTCGGGCTTTGGAATCGTTGGCAACTCGAGCTTTGGAAGCTCAGGGAATTCAGGTTTGGAATTTCGGGCATTTTTGGAAGCTCAGGTTTTGGAATTTCGTGTACTTTTGGAAGTTCGGGCTTTGGAATTTCGGGCACTTTTGGAAGTTCCGGTTTTGGAATTTCGGGTAATTTTGGAAGCTCAGGTTTTGGAATTTCGGGTATTTTTTTGGAATCTCAGGCTTTGGAATTTCGGGTACTTTTGGAAGCTCGGGCTTTGTAATTTCGGGCAACTCAAGTTTTGGAAATTGGGTAATGGTGGCAATTCAACCTTAGGCAGTTCAAGCTTCGGTATTTCTGGTAATGCTGTCTCAAGAAGATGACGAGCGCTGACAGAAATAATATTGTAGCTGGTTAACGACAAAGTGATGATAAAAAATGGAAAGATAAATGATAGTAGACGGAGATTAGCCATTGTTGGAGAAATTGAGCTCTTAAAAGTGCTTACAAGAATGCAAGTGTGTTTGTGCAATCGGTTACATGTGTTATTGCCTTTTATAGAGATTTGAGAAGAGGAGAATAGGTTGGGTTGGTAAGACCAGAAAGAACAAAAATTAAAATTAATAAAAAGCTTTCTTGAATTTGTCTTGTCTTGTTAGTTCAACGTCTCACCTGCATTTGCTTGGAAATCATTAGAAGAAAGATGCTTCAAAACTCAAAAAGATATATTTAAAAAAAAAAAAACCAACTATTTATTTATTTTGTTTCATTTGAGTGCAAGTGGAATTGTAGGAAATAGTGGATATATCTGCATTGAAATTCAGATCTGTAAAAGAAAGAAGAAACTGTTTGTACATGACTTCAATGCACAGTTTAGTTTTGTATTGAATTTTTTTTTTTTTTTTAAATAAATTATGGTCGGAATATTAATCATGGATTGCTATTTAAGTATATGTGGCAAAAGATTATGAAACTCTCAACATAATTTAGCTTAATATGGGATCCAAATTCATTTTTAAAACAATAAATTTTAAATTATTTGTTTCAGAACTCTGTCATGTATTAATAGAACAGATAACTCAAAAGAAACATGGGTCTGCTTTCTGAAACTGATCTCTTTTGAAGAAGTAACTCAAATCTTTTAATGTCAAAATATTAGTTTATCATTTGATAAAAGATTAAAGCATCATTTGGTTAAGATTAAGAGCCCCAATTCCTTAATAATTTATTCACATAGGGAAAAGGATGCGCAGAAAATAAAACAAAAGCAAACAAGAAAATGACATTTTTGAGCTTTCAGCTGCTGCAGCCTGCATAACGTTATATAACTAACCAACTAAAAGGATTCATGCACATCAGGTCCAGTTTGGTAGAGTATGGATTAAAAGTATAAATTAATTTATAAATATTAAAATGATATTATAAATTAGTTTATAAGTTGATCAAAATTGTATATCAAAAGCTACGCTACATAATTATTTTTGACTTGTTTATGATTATTAACTGAACACATTTAACCAACCACAACTACATTTGACATTTTTTTTTTTATGCATAATGGAGTTTAAATATTCGAGTCACGAAAATACTTTATTTACAAAAAAAATAATGATAAGACTGTGTACATATTGAATCTTCCCCATAACTTATAGTGTGAAAAATTTCATGCGTTAAATCATCATTTTATAATTGATTTGATAAGGTGAACCATACTCAATAGGGTTTGGAAGTTTTTCCCAACTGTTCACCGTGCCCATATCACCAAACCTGCTAGCATGGGTTTCTGCTCCACTAGTCTTTGGTTTCATTCACCATTCGAAGTATCTAAGAGTTTTCATATCTAGAAACGTTGCATTCAAAGAATGGCATCTAACAATTGAGTCATATATATATACACACTCTTTTAAAAACATAGAAAAAAATTAAATAAATTATGATTGTGGCAAACTATTTGTCTACCTCTTTTGAATGACTTTAATTTATTTTTAGACAAAATTATCAATTATTCAAGATTTTGGCTCGTCCCTTTTAATTATTCAAAAAAGCCCACTCTCCTCTCAAATAATATAATTATGAGAGGGCAAGAAGATACAAGGATGTCGATCCCCTCACCACCCCTCATTGCAATTGCAAACATTACCACCAACACCTTCAATAACCAACATTGCCACAGCCAAAGCCAAGCATCCCTACATTTCAAACTCTCCCAAAATAAACAATGCCACCACTTCCAAGCATGACCACAATCCCTAATATCCCAACTACAATTCCTTCTATCTCTTTCTTCTCTCCACCTCATCCTAACAAAAGGCCTTGATTTCATTATTACTAATTAATAGTTGGCTTTCATTATGATTTTGTTTGTTCTAATTAACTTAGGAACATATAATAATGGTGTTTAATATTTGTTATCCCATAAGAAATTACAGATTTGTGAAAACAAAAAGACCACTGCAAAATTTTAGCAAGCCTGCACCTTCCTCATGCAATGAAACCTGCTATCTGATGTGTGCTGCTTTGCTATGTCCCCAACACAAACAATACTGCATTACAAATGGAAGACCAAGCGAATGTTCATTGGCATTAACATCCAAGGTAACTTCATCGTCTTCCTCTCCTGCCTCTTCCACGATAACCTCCTCTACCTCGCCCCCCTCTGCCTCGTGACCCCGATCTCTCTGACTTCAGACCTAATGATTGAACTCCCCTTCTCTTTTCACGCCTCTCTTCTCTGTCGTCCTCATCTTCCTTGTACTTAGCTGAGCTTCTAGTAGTGAAGGAAATCTCACGGGAACCTCCTGGTCCCAACTTCACGTCACTTGGATGACCAGAAGCCTGCCGGTCATTTTGGAGGGCCTTCACCCTCTCCCCCAAAGGAAGAGCATCCTCTTTTGCAAGTGATACACGGTTCCAAAATGCCTCTGCATGCCGCTCATCCTTAACTTCATACAATCTACATAATTTCATATTATTACAAACAAACACACAAAAAAAAAAAAAAAAAAAATGATTAGCAAGTGTTGGTTAATTGAAACAACACCCAAGCCACCTCCCCCACACCTCTCCAATAAAACTGAACACACGCGATCACACCCACCCACACAAGTAGCTACTTTTAACAACCAAAAAAAAATGAAACAGTTGTCCAATTATCCATCCACAGAAGAAGGCAAAACCCTATGTAATAGGCTACGAAAAGCTTACCTAGGAGCTCGTGATTTCTTATTTATCTTATCCTTGCCAAATTCGTCATCTGATGATTGAGATGCTGCTGAGACATCAGAATCACTCAAACTTTGATCTTCATCATCCTCCATGACGGGTTCAAAATGTTCTTCCACCAGTGATGGTTGCTTCTGAGTGGCCATTGGATGTAAAGCAATATACTCTTGGGAAAACTCATCGATTTGATAGTCCTGGATGCAAAAATCAGATAGAAATGTGATTCAAAATCAAAGGAAACCAGAAAATTAGTGACTAACAAGTAAATTTATAAGAAATAAACTACCATCATGCTGAAATTGCAACTTTTGCCAGCTACCTTTCAATGGGTGGGATATTCAGAAACATACAAGCCTAGATACAAGTACCAGTTTCAAAGGAGTCTTTGGAAGCCCTAATTTCATAATCTGTATCTACATATACCTTTATCATTTCCAACTATTCCAAAATTCTCGATGCTACCACAGTTTTAAGCTCAAGAAAATAAGAGTTAATAGTTTATTAAATTCAGGATTAGACTGGGCACTACATGTAACCGAGCATGCAAGTCAACCCCTGAAGAAACTGTGGAAAATAAGAAATCATAAACATGAACTTAAAATCAATGATAGTACCACCACAAAATCAGATCATGATACCTTATTTTCAAACATTCCCGCAAATCTCTCATCTTTGAAAACATCACTGCTAAGGCTTTTCTTCTTTTTCAATTTCTTCTTATTCTCGTTATCATCATCATCCTTCTTTTCATTTTCCGCCTCTTCATTTTCAAGTATGCGAGCAGCAAGACCACGGTTAACCTTGGGCAACTTCCTCTTAAGCTGCCGCAATAAGTAAAGAAAGATGGATACTGATTAGCCAAAATTAGACTATATATCCAACTCTACCAAAATAAGGAAGTGACAAAGAGGGAAGTCGAAATTAAGCATCTTCAAAGAAATCAAAGAAATTAGAAAAGAGCCATTTTGTAACAGAATTTATTTTTCCTAGTCTCCTGACAAATTGAGAAACTTAAGGACCGTTCAATATCATTTTCACAAAATGTTAACTGTTTTACCAATATGAAAGCAAAAGGATATAATAGCTTTAAGTATAGAATTAACATTTTGATGATACGAAACTTCTATTCCAAAAAATAGGCTCAACACATATACAACATAAAGAGACCCTGTGACTTTTGAAATTAGAAATCCAAAGAACACACAACTCCACATCTATTGGACAACTAATCAAAACACTGGAAGATCGGTTATCACTAATTTTTATTCTTAAGATATGCTACCAAATGCATCACCAGATTTTCAAAATCCAAATTCAGTGTCATTTTCCTATTTACAATTGTATTTCTCATAGACAGTTAAGTAAAATGTTACCAAACATGCCCCAAATATTCATAACTAATTGTTGTCTACTCTTGCAAAGAGTCAGCAGGAAAACAAAAAGATCAACAACATTTGAGAACCCATGCAACTCACAAGTTAGCAAAAGGTATTGGCAATCACGATGCTAATACTATTCTGTTACAGTAAGTGACATAATATCAACTGACGCACTTATTAGAACTTTGCAAGAAAATAATAACATGACCACAAAATTTAAAAATCAGTAAGAACATCAACCTTCCTCCTAAATCAGCGATCAGATGAAAATACTCCAATTATCTTTGAAGAAAAAACACTTATTTAACAATAATATTATTCTTCATAAAAAAAATCACCGTAATTCTAGATGCACGTTGCTGTTCCAGTTTCCTTTGTTTCTGCTCCTCAATGTAGGACTCATATGCAAAAGGATCCACCAAAGCTTTTGCCTGCATACAGAATGCATTTGAAGATTTATGGGGCAGCCGTATCATCAATTGTGAGGTGTATAATAATGACACACAACATTGGGCATGAACCTATGTATTTCCTTTAACAGGTCTGACAAATCTAAGCTATTTTCTGAAAAGCAATGTATTTTACAATCCCTAGCAGATGGAACAAATTAATATATTGCAATCAATCTTGAATTTTCTAGGATGGTGCAACTTTTCAATGAAAACTGAGAAGTGAGAAGTATGCAATAAAGTAACCTCACCTTCTTATATAATCGACAATCAACAAAGAAGCCATGCATATATGCTCTTAGAAGATTGGTGCCAATCAGACTAGTCAAATTCAATTTTTCGAGATCTTCTCTTGTCAAAAATTTGTAGTCATCAAATATGGTTGTCTGCCCACCTTCCTCTAGCTCTTCCTGATTGAGAAACTCAAAATATTACCACTCAAAACTGATATTCCAATGATATGAACAAAAACATGAGAATCTAAATTTTAAGAAAAATACCGTCATGCCTTCCATTGGAGAACACCACTTGGGAGTAGGTCCCAAATCAGGTATGAAGTAAGATGGTATCTGACTGCAATCTAAAGCCAACAACACCAGTCCACTGTCTTTGAACACACATATATCATTTATCTTTCCAGCTGTTGGTTCAATGCTGGTCATGTTTTCTCCCTGAAAGCAGCAGAAGAATCAAATAAGATACAAGCATATTTTCATTATAAGAAAATGAAAATTGACAATGGACTTCTTTATTATTATTATCATGATTGTACTATTATTTTCTCTTTTTCATAGAAAATTAATAGTAAACACCCAGCTTGTCTATAACAATCAATCAAAAAGATCTAACAAAAACTCCACACTACACTACCCCAGAAACAAATTAACCTGATGCCCTTCCAGTCAAGATTTATGAAAAAGAGAACATGTTCATAATCCTCGGGGACCAAGGCCAAAAGAGAATCAAAAACTCCCACTTTGTCCCACAACCCATTGACATCTTCACTGTTCCCTTTCATTCTTGCCAAAGAGAAGACATGATTTTACGATGAATAAAAACACAAGAGGAAAGACTCATTTTAGGATATATCTTCTATGCACTCCCTGGAATTGATTTTTCGCAGAGAAACTTGGCTTGTAGGGAATGTTCAAATTCTTATATCTTCTTTGATCTTTCATCTCACCCAAAATTCATCGGTCAAGTAAAGTGTAAGAGCTTCTTAGAAATAAAGAACTCTAATTTAAATTTCTTTTGAATTTGGAACACAGATTTTAGAATGATTTCTTCTTCTGAGAGGAAAACTGATATTGGGTTTCATGTAGACTAATGATCGATCATGCAGACAAAAGACGATCGGATAATTACGATGGTGCCCTTCAATAAATTTTAAAATTCTTAATCAAATCTCATCATTTTCCACAATGCATAAAAACAAACAATTTTCAATATTGTCATGTGCTCTTGAGTTCATTAATCCAAGAATATATATTTTCCAAACTATGACCAAAAATTGATAAAAAGATCTCACAGTCTCAGGGTCCCATATTCTGACAATATGATTATCTGTCGTAATCATCTTTGGTCGTTCAGTGTTAATACTCTGATGCCACTTAATATCCAATATTGGACTGTCAAACCTGTATATCAATGCCAGGAATTTCAATGAGTAAATTAATTTAGCCCAATCGTGCACATACATGATAAGGCTTTAGCAGCAAGACTCACATGTGATCCTTGACTCTCATAGGATACGAGGAACGCAAATCATAAATCAGCACCTGCATATTCAGTGGCAAGCTCAACATTGCACTGTCAAGACAATCAAAGGGATGCAGACAAACCCAATATGTAATTTACAAAGAAAAAGGCAAATTATTGAATTAGTAGTTCTCCAATATATATCCCCTCAAGTTTTCTTCGAGGAGGAGAATTGGAGGTGGAAGAATGATAGTAATGTAATTGTCAAAAAATAAGTTCAACTGCTCAATTTTATTGAATTTCAGTTTGAAAACTTTTATCATGTAGGATTCCATTGTTTCAAATACTAAATCAAGTTCAAATTTGTAATGTTAGCTGATGAATATCCATAATAAAAACCGATTTGTAATTAGACCAGCCTAAACTGAGTCAGTAGGCATTTAATAGGTTTTAATAGATTTAAATTGACTTTACAATACAATATTTCAAATCCTTTCAATTTTAGTAATTCTACTCACAAGGCAGAGAGTTAAGCCAAAAACTATGCCCACATGCTTTTATAATTATAGAGTCACAGAATTTGACAGTATCTTCAGAATTTATTAATTTGATCGAAGAATTTTGTTCTTAATTGAAAAGAAAAATTATTGCTTCCTTCACACAAGCATCGGAAACATTCATTAGTTTTTGTTGCAGATGATTATTTCACCTGACAATATAGTGTCAAGTCTCAACACCTCTCTGATGCAGTTGACAACTTTACCCAAGTTTCCTCCGTTTCAATTCCACTAGGCTCATGATTTACATGCACCTTTCATGGCCTACTATGTCGTCACTGGACCCACTTTATATATTAGTTTCAGCCCTTGGAAATAATGTCTATTAACTGTTACACACCACAAAGTGTGGCTTAATTTGAACATAGCACATATTGAAACTGTGTTTCTATGATAAACATACAAATAGTCCCTTTCTGACCCTGGAGTATATTATTTGTGTTGAGCATAAAAATCAAAGAAGATTTTATTAAACACAAGATGGTATTCCAAGGATCTGAACTAATATTATGAAGTTGATTGAAAGAAATAAATAAATAATAATAATAATAGTATTAGTACCTTCCCCATGCTACTTCCAACGCCCATAAGGAAACCCCCACTTGAATCAAACTCTAATGCAGTGACCTCCTGCAAAAGGGCCCAAAATCAGTTCATACACTAAGAGAACAATTTTAGACAAAATATAAGAGGTGAAACAAACACACTATCATTTTTAATTTGTGCAAGAGTACAAGATTTCCTAGTCAGAGAGCTTTCAAGAATAATGTTAGCTATAATATATGTCAGAAGACTCAGAACAGATTCCAATGTAAGGATATGGAGAAATACCGGCCACAGTTGACCCACAAAACTTTCCACATGGGATGAAAATGAATCTTTGTAAAAAGAAGATTGAAGAACTGTAACTTTTGTCAAAATTATGCAACATATTGGAGTCCAATACATTTGGCTTTCAAGAAATGTAGTCTCTAGAACGCATTTCTGATAAAAGAAACCTCAGTATGCATATCCCCAACTTAGTGATAATAATATGATACCTGATCAGCATCACCAGCAGGTGCAACAGCATTAATTCTAGCAACTGAAGATCTCATTCTCATGTCAAAACATTCCACAGCACCATCCTCTCCACCACAAGCAACTAGCCCATGAAGTTTGCTGAAATTATAAAACAAAACCTCCTAAGCCTCAAGCAAAAGTTGATAGTTTTACAAAGCATACAAATTTTGTTACTAAATCAGTCATGAATCACAATTGTCATAAGATTTGGCAACAACCTTCGAGAAACTACATTTAGTGCTGGTGACTGTGTATTTAGAGAGGAGAGAAATCGACCCTGCAAGGTACAAAAGTCAATCATTATTAACAGCTCATGAACATAAAGCAGGACCATGAACCTGAAAGAAAACTGTAAGAATTGTCCAAAACCACAATGAATCTTCTTTTTTCTGTGTTTTTTTATTATTATTATATTTTTAAAAGAAACTACAAAGTGTATTAACTGAAACAAAAAGGAGTTACAACTGTATTGTAGACAGCTGTCCACAAGATCATCAAAAACCAAATGGAGATATCAATAAGACAATAACTGCACAAAATTTCCAACTACATTAATTAAAGGCTGACAACCTATACAAAGCTAAAGCAGCCTATGTACTGTCCCAGAAGAATGAAGAAAGAAGAGCTGTCTTGGAACTCTTTAGAGACCGAAGCCCAAGAGAAGCCAAAAGACGAACTTTATCCCACAACTCATCAAATGTTATTCTCTCTTTTTTCCTACGAAGTGCGATTATTTCTTTCTTGCCAAATTACCCCAAATGAGATAAAACAGTATATTTACAACGGTTACTGCCACCAGTCTCAAAACCTATGCACATAAACAACTAGACCCCAGACCAATGTCCAAACCAAAACAAACAGCCACTGGACCACAGCCTAAACAGGTTCAATGCCCTGAATCAGACAAAGGCCACATAACATTATCTAACCAAGTCCACGCAAACAAACTCTCATGTGGTTACTGCCCTAAAATATTGATTCAACGTTGATAGACTTCAGCCCCATTAATTTTTCTATTTTAGCAGCCTTCATCATTGCACAACAAGTGGATGCATAACCTTTGTCTGTCTTGACAGTTTCCCAATGTCAAATGAATCCCCAATAAAATATATAATTCCCAAGACACAACCATAGCAGTAATTAAATCCAAGGAGCGGCCTCTTAAAAAATAAAATGCCAGTTGTGCAATAATGTCATATATAGATAACAACTTTTAGCAAATGTTACTTTCATATATAGATAACAACAAACAACTATTAGCAAATAATACATCTCAGTCGATATCCACTTCAATAACCATTGAAGACCCAAACTCATTGACTGTTACCTACTTCAAATTTGATGCACATTCCAGTCTGAGTGGCTAGTAGTTAGGGTCTCTCAGTCTCACTCACTAAAACAAATTCCATAAAATGATTATTATGTTTGTCATTACTTTAATCATCTTCATTTTATTTTCTGTAAAAATCAAGAATAGATAATCACGACTCGCATCATACATCTTGTAAAGCAAAAAGGACACAGCAGTAACAACAAGGCAGCAAAAAAACATACCTGTTCTAAATTAATCCTATATAGCTCTGGAGAAGAAGAAGCACAAAGCAAGTCACAAGACCAGCAATTGTATGTCATATCCCTTCCCATCCTGTAAAGAGTACAAATGCACAACATCAATCATCTGACAAGATTAAGGAATGCAAAATGAGAGAAGTTTATCTTATACAGGTCTTGTGAATAAACCCACAAAAAAGGAAGACACACCCAACATAAATTGCAATAAAAGTAACCCCCATAGTCAAAGTATGGATGAAAAGACAAATTACTAAACTCCATGATGAAAATGTCTCCAAGCACCAGCAAGACCAACAAAAAACAGTGCCATAAACTTTAAATCCTTTCAGCAATCACCTCCATTCTAACTCACAATATACTAAAAGTTCTGTTGGTTCCTTTCAAACACACCATACCAAGCTACAAAAAGAAATTCTTCACCGTGACTTTATAGATCAAGTGATTGCAAGAAAGGCATCATGCCTGCAGAGACTCCATCTGAATTAAATAAAAAGCCGAATAATAAAATTTAAGTTTAACATGCCCTATCATGCGCAAGGCACATGGATCAAACACAACCACCATAGAAATTATAGCAAAAATAACTTACTTTACTAAATTATTATGATGGGGAATTTGAACACAAGATCACTAGATCATCCTGGCTTTGATACCACATTAAGTTATCATTTTACCCCAAAAAACGTATACTAACAGATAAAGGCCCAAAAAATAATATTTAAACAATGACACCTCCTTAGATGCAATGCACTAGATTAAACTCAACAGCCACAAACATTAAAAAAATAAATAAATAAAATAAAAACACAACATATTATAATACAAATGATAAAGTAATAGATTCGAATTATCTGGAGAAACTGGCATAAATATCAAATAATGTCACCACTCAACCTAAAGCAAAATCTAAAAGCTAATTGGTTCAAACCCAATACAATTTAAGCTAACACTTGTTAATCAAGAATTCCATAAATCTCATGAAATTTTTTTTCTTGGAAAAAATACCCAGCACCCAATAAATCATCATGAAAATCTTTCTTGGAAAATTCTCTTGATCCCTAACCCATCATTCTTATGGAAAAAGCCTCAATCACTTATTCCTCAAGATAGAATAATAGTTTAAAGAACAATACCCAAAACATGAATAATATAAATAAAGTAATAAATGGTATAGGTTTTATTTTTGTTTGTACCTTTTTTAGTTTCCAATTCACAATTACCATCAAGGTTGTCCATAGTGGAATAGCAATTCTAAATGGATATGCAAAATAATATGTTCCAAACAATTAAGTCAAGAAATATGTTGCGAACAATGAAGCCAATGATAGTGACCAAAGAAATCAATAAGTAAATTAAAGACAAGTCAAATTTAACTTGCCACCAACACCATGGCCTGAACATTTTAGCTAGCATCATTCCATGGCTGATCATATTTTGTGATGCTTTAGTACTCACTTTTTAGTTAAGCAATTAAATAAACTGCAATGGTGAAGTCACAATCATGGCATGATTATCAACACATTCCGGAAAGAGATGATAAAAATTCGGTCAACAATAAAATCACACTGCCTAGTGGCTGCCTACTATATCTATATCAAGTGTACGAAACAATTGCACAAAGAAAAGAGCTAGATGTCATATAACAGAGGAACAAATAATAACAAAGCATTACTACCAACCTAGGAATCCGCACACTGTAGTGTTTTCCATATTTTGCATGTAGACAAATAGATCGGTCAGCACATAAAAAAGCAATCTTTGAATAGTCGTCAGCCAACACCTATATAGGCAACAAAATACGAAATGTCAAGAAGTTGTAACTAAAGAATCAGTCAAAACAGTCAACTTATCTTTATAATACAAGTTAAATTTCTCATAAGAAAGAGCAGCACAACTGAGGTAAAAAAAAATCACAGGATAACATTCGGAAGATATTTGTATATAATAACTTCAACATTGGGAAAACATGTAAGAACATGCAAACCACCAGTGATCCCACTCCTATAACATTGTTTTCTATTCTAAGGAACTCAAATAATGTATACAAATTAATGCATACTGAGAAAAGCAGTAATTAATTGACCTAAAACAAAATCATGAGAAATGATTTTCTGATTTCCTTAGATATACACTCTCTCATTCTTGCTTGCTTTTTTATTCCTTCCATGCAGCACTTTTTAGTCCTTGTGCACTCCTTCATTTCCTCTTTTTTTTGGGAATATATCCATTCAGATTCTACAAATCTAATAAACCAGGACGGTAATTCTAGGAACAAACTACTTGTAACTTCAAAATAATCATTAATCATAAACACAAAAGATATTCCTTAAGATTAATTATATATCTATTAACATTATTAAGCAACAAAACAAGAGGTTATGAAAGATATTTCTAGATTTCCAATATTGGCAAAGATTAAATTACAACTAGGCCAGCAAATCCCAACCAACCTAATGTCACTTATAAAATTTAATTAACCCGGTTAGACCTAAGACATATGTCAAGGCCATCCGGCTTCATAAGTATAGAATTTGAAATTTCATGCTTTCCTGTGATAGTATCAAAGGAAAAATATATATGCAATCAAGTGTAGAAGCTCAATATATCTAGTATACTAAGTAAATTATAAACTAAAAAACAACATGAAAGTACCTGAAAATCAATTATCTCTGAATCCAAGTGCCTTTCAAACTTCAACGACAATTGCCTTAGCTCATATACTTTGACTTGTGGCGGATATATACCTGCATTTCCAATAGTAAGTTGATAAGATGAACATTAAACAATACGTTTTTAGATAATAAAATTATATAACCACAAAGTTAACTTTAAAACACCTGATGCAATAAGAAACTCTCCATCAGGAGTTGCCTTGATTTTGGTTGTTGCAGTTTCAAACCACAAGTCCTGAATTAACTCCACCCTTCGCTGATAATCTAAAATTAAATAATTTTAGGAGCAAAACACACAACAACTTTTTATATACTAACATCAAGTAATTACCTTCTCTAAGAATAAATTACTAGTAACTAAGCAAAGAATTTAAAGACTGGAATTCATGAGTATTTATTAATCAATAATATACTTGTTTACTTTTCATATCCTCTTCATTTAACTGTTTATAAAACTTTAGAAATGCAATAAAACTTAGTCTTGAAAATAAAATATAAAAAAATCCTTTAGCATCACAAATATAAGTTGATTAAATTGAAACATACCGCATTAACGTTTTAGGGTTTAAGCAAGGGTTTAATAGCGAATAACAGGAAATAAAAACAATTTTTCAACCCAAAAAAAAATTAAAAATAACCTATGTTTTTGCGAAGTGCTCGTTGCTTCTTGGGAGGGAGCCACGCAGCAACAGACCGCTGTTGTGAAACAAGTGAATACGTCTTCACTCCATTTATGGACGTCGATTTCATCGCATTCCCTTCTCCTCCTCTCGACGCCATGACGATGCTAACTAATTTGAAACAAACGATTCTATTTAAACAAAGAGAGAAAAATTAGTATGAAGATGTTGAATTCTATTGTACTGTCCAGATGTCGACTTTTTTTTTTGGCCAGTAAAAAAGACATTCTGTGTGTAAAGTTATTGATAACCACATCTCAAAACTCACAAAGGGCCAAGCAAACATAAGTACATAACATGAGCTTAATTCATCTTCACCAATGGCAAGCAAAACTTACAGAGAAAAATCAAGATTCAAGCAGACAGCAGCAACAGGAGTACAGGATTGCAGGAGTGAGCAAGACTGCAAGACGGCGCGGCAACAGGAGTATCGGACTGCAGAAGCGACTGGCGAGCAAGACGACAGGCTGCGTGCTTTTTTATTAAAGAACGAGCAAGCTGCAAGACTGAACGCAGAAGAACATAATAACTAAGACGGCAGAAGAAGTGCTTTTGATTTCGAGTTAGGGATTCTTTAGTTTTTCTATTTATATTTTTCTTTTTATTTTTTCTTTTTCTTTTTTTAAATATCAAATTAATAAAGTTCTCACTCTCAGTTCTCACCGGAAGATGCGGGTCTAGAAACACCCGGACCCGCATATATAATTTTCTGGAAATACTCGGATCCACATCTTTAATTTTTTAATGTCTTGTGGCCTGTGTTTCGATTCCAAAAGGTTCTGTTTTAGGAGTAAATCTTTGGTGCAACAGTGGTATGGATGACGTAGTACCACCAACCAATTAAAAACTAACATGTTTAATTTTCTTCCTATTTTTTAGTTGTTTTTTGACTTTTTAGCACGCGTGGCAAAAGATGATTGGCTTGTTACATGGATGACGTGGTACCACTGTTGCACCAAAGATTTTCTCCTGTTTTAGGGTTCTAGTTATCAAGAAAATGAAATAATTCGAAAAAATTTGATTTATTAATTAAGGAACCAAATCCCCCCTTGTCAATTCGATTCTTTTGATTATGATTCCGATTTAATAAGTAATTATAAGAATAAATTAAAAACCTAATAAGGAAAGTCATTAAAATTAGGTTAGGTGTTTTCGGACATTAACCTAATAGCTTTGCAGCGACCGCACTTGCCATGTGCCCACATTTATTTTCGATTTCTGATTCCAAAACCATGTTTTTAACGGATCTAGGTCGGATCCGAATTTTCCAATGATCCTATATGGGAGTAATTCTTTGGTGCAACAGAAATATGGGTGACGTGGTACCACCAACGAATTAGAAAATGACATGTATAATTTAATACATATTTTTTAGTTATTTTTTAATTTTTTAGCACGCGTGACAATGGATGATTAGCTTGTTGCATGGATGACGTGGTACCTCTGTTGCATTGTAGATTTTCTCCCTATATGGACTATAGTTTTTCCAAGGCATATAATACAAGAACTAAAAATGTGACTGTCAAACCAACTAATTTCAAATACTTATTTCTCTTTATCTGAATACTAAATTATAATTTATAAAATATTACCTACACTTAATATTATACCTACAACTTGCATCAAGATAATTCTCTCAAATTCGGATGTCTTTTAAGGTCGAAATTAGCCATAAAATCATCGTATTGCACATAATGAACAACTTAAAAATGTGAATGTCCTCATAATATACAGTCATATTTTACCTAAATTATATTGATCTCTATCACAATCATATTTTACCTAAAGTTAAAATTTACCTAAATCACTTTGACCTCAATTACAGTTACATTAACCTCAGTCACATTTACACTTTACATAAATCAAGTTTTAATCAAGTTAGATAGAGCTTAGTCATAGTCACATTAACCTTAGTCACATTAAACTCGATCCAATCATATTTTTCCTAAATCACATTTTACATAAGTCACGTTTTAATTAAGTCAAATAAAGTTCATTTACATACACAATCACATTAACCCCCGTCATAGTGACATTAACTCAATCAAAAACATATTTTTCCTAAGTCATTTTAAGCTCAATCACAATCTCATATTACTTTTTTCCCTAAAAAACAAAGATAAGGGATGGACAAAAACCATATTCAAGAATCACAAACTCATTTTACATACCTATATATTTAAATTTGTTCAACCCTCAACTAAAAAAAATTACTATCACATAAATAGTAAAAAATTTCATTGTTCATGTGAACAATAAAAAAAAAAAAAAGTGTAATAATGTTTCTTTTCACTCTCTATAACAAGAGTGCAAAAACTCTCTTTAAAATAAAGACTAAATATTAATAAAAAAAAATGACTTATATTATAAATGACTTTAAAAAATTAAAAAAAAATTAAATAAGAAAAAAGTAGGAGCCGGTTCTTTTTAAATAGACTTTTTATAATTCTATGAAAAAAATTAATAAGACTTTTTCCCATAATTACTACAATTACTTTTAGAAAATTGTGGGTTAACTGAGGAAAGAAAGACAAAACTATATGTATTTTACTGATCTGAGTATCGGAACTCCTGAACCTCTAACTGTTATTTGGCTCTCGGAATGGGATTAGAAAGCATCTTTTTTTCATAGTATGAGTTCGTCTTATCATTGCTTTCAGATTAAAAAGAAGTTCCCTTAAGGCATTGTGTTGAGTAAGGATTTGAATTGAAACTCTATTTCGAGGCTCAATGTTGCTGGACTCCACTCCTCTCCCGAGGCTCGCTCTGCTCTATGTCCAAAGCTTCAACTCATTCACTCGGATAGAGGGATTTGGTTTACCAACTGCAGGCTCTCCTATATATTCCTTATACAGCGATAGATAGACCCGGTCGGCGGTTCGGTTCCGGTTCGGAACCGAACCAAACAGGCCGGTTTCCGGTTCCACAAGTGTGGAACCGGAACCTTGAACCGACCGGTTCGGTTCCGGTTCAGTTCAAGGTTCCAAACCTTTTTTTAAAAATTTTGAAAATAAATTAAAGTAAATGAGATTATTTTATAAATAAAAAAAATTATTACATTGAAGAGCTTGAGCTTAAATTTTTAAAAATTTAAGTTGCCTACGTATCCTCCAAGGGTGAGAGGAATCAAAGCTCACGTAGTTTCATTACAATTTTAAGACATATCCCCTTTTTAAATTATAATTTTACAATTATCAATCATCATTATCAGTTGATCCTTCGAATCAAATTTTATTTTCATAATAAATTTTAAATAAATTATTTTTTTTTACTTATTGGGGCAGGGAGCCGGCTACTAGCCGTTGGGGTGTAGGGTTCCTGTTGGAACCGTAGAACCGGTGGAACCTAACGGTTCCACCGGTTCCACCGGTTCCGACCAGTTCGATTACAGTTCGGTTCCGGTTCCGAACTGGAACCGTGGTCGGGTCTTGCGATAGAGACCTTCGTTTAACCTTAGTCATATTAACCTTAGTCACATTAAACTCAATCACAATCATATTTTTCCTAAATCACGCTTTACATAAGTCATGTTTTAATTAAGTCAATGAAGTTCAGTTACATACACAGTCACATTAACCCCAGTCACAATGACATTAAACTCAATCA
>SKCR01003149.1:0-54152 GCA_019454045.1 Zanthoxylum bungeanum
CCACCGAACCACGTTAAATCACCTTGTCTGATTGGCGTATTTTCTTGTTTTCCGCTAAATTTGCCTTTGGTCCCCCATAACCAAACAAATTCACAGTTGGAGGAGGATTCCCTCGGAGGTGATATTCCCATATTGCCCTGAGACCAAAATCCACCGTCAACAACATTATTTGGAATATAAAATTTAATGTAATTGAACTTAAAAAAAAAAAGGAAAAAAAAGTAGATAAATCCTAATAAATTATTAAATACAAAATTTACTAAAAAAGAACTTTTATTCTAAATTATTTTTGTTAGAACAATTTGCACAAATAAGAAACAGATTATGAGTTTGAACAATATTACCGTTCACCAAGATACAAAAAGTGAATCTGGGTTGAGTCGCAGACTATGTCGCTCTCTTTAAGGCGTTTTGCGGCTCTGCCCAGAGATTTGTGCTAGCAGTAATCGACCCCGACGTCCCCAGGATAAAACAGTCCAGATTAACACTGTCTCAAACGATTTTGCACAAAATCGATTGGAATTCTCACACCCAATTCTTGGATATTATGCTCGGTATCAAAAGAAG
The DNA here is from genome assembly GCA_019454045.1 of Zanthoxylum bungeanum. NCBI lineage: Eukaryota > Viridiplantae > Streptophyta > Magnoliopsida > Sapindales > Rutaceae > Zanthoxylum > Zanthoxylum bungeanum. Next base: position 568 of record SKCR01003149.1, read on the forward strand.
AAACAAGAAAACAGTATTGTAATTTGAGTTTGACTCGGCTAAGAAAACAGGAGATGCTATTGGCTTGTGGGGGAACAAGCTTAATGAAAAAATAAAATTCTATATTTTCTTTTTTTTTTAGCTCTCGGTTGTTTCTTTCTGCTTTTTGTTCTCTCTCTACCTTATATAACAAAACATTATATATATATATATTATAAAGCACAATGATGCCTGGTTTAGATAGGACGTTGGTGGAGCATAGGTTGCCAATCATGCCAAGCCATAGGCCTCATAAGCAGCATCCCCGGAGGTTTGCGCCCAATGTCATGCCTGATGTTAAGAAAGAGGTTGAACGCCTTTTAGAGGCGAAGTTCATTAGGACGACCAGATATGTGGAATGGTTTTCAAATATCGTCCCAGTCAGGAAAAATAATGGAAAAATAAGGATCTGTATAGACTTTAGAAATTTAAACTTAGCGACACCAAAAGATTAATACCTAATGCCGACAGTAGATTCCCTAGTGGACTCCACGGCGGGGTACCAAGTCTGCTCTTTTATTGATGGGTATGCAGGTTATAATCAGATTTACATCGCCGAAAACGATATACACAAAACAACCTTTAGGTGCCCAGGCTCTCTAGGGTGTTATGAATGGGTAGTGATGCCGTTCGGCCTGAAAAACACTGGTGCTACTTATCAGCGGGCCATGAATTTGATCTTTCATGACATGATCAACGAATCTGTAGAAGTCTATGTGGACGATATAGTGGTGAAATCTGTGACCATGGAAAAACATTTTAGCCATTTAGCAACGGCCTTTGAGCGAATGAGAAAGTTTAAACTAAAATTGAACCCTGCCAAATGTGCTTTCGGGGTTTGCGCATGAAATTTCCTAGGTTTTCTAGTGCACCAACGGGGAATCGAGATTGACACCAATAAATCTCGGTCGATCACCGAAGCTATACCGCCCCGAAATAAGAAAGAGTTACAGAGGTTCTTAGGGCAAATTAACTTTTTAAGACGATTTATCTCCAATTGTGCAGGGAAAACAAAAGTGTTCTCCTCCTTATTGAGGTTAAAGGACAATGACGAATTCGTCTGGACCGAAGAACATCAACAAGATTTTGACAGCCTGAAGAAATACTTGTCACAGCCGCCGGTGATGGTACCCCCTGTGCCAGGTCGGCCAATGAAGCTGTATATATCGGCTGAAGAACAATTTATCACTGGGATGATCGCGCAAGATGATGACATGAACGTCGAGAGAGCCATTTATTATATTAGCAGACAATTGCTGAATTATGAATGTAATTATTCTCCAATGGAGAAATTATGTTTGGCTTTATATTTCACGTGTACTAAATTACGAGCCTACCTCAGGCCGAACATAATGTATTAAGTCACTAAGATCTGACCGTGGTGGTGAATACTTAAGCGACACATTTCAAGATTACTTGAGAGAAAATGGCATTTTTCCTAGTGGACTCCTCCGGGAATTCCACAGCATAATAGGGTCTCCGAAAGGAGAAATCAGACATTATTAGATATGGTCCGATCAATGATGCCATACACGAATCTACCTCTTTCATTTTGGGGTCTTGCTTTAGAAACTGCAACATTACTACTAAACCAAGTTCCTTCCAAGACTGTTAGTCAAACACCATATGAGTTATGGTCTGGGAAACGTCCTAATCTTAGTTATCTAAGAGCTTGGGGATGTGAAGCATTTGTTAAGCTCACACAAACTAACAAATTGGATGATAGGGTAATTAAATGTAAGTTTGTTGGATATGCCTTGAACTCAAGAGCATACATGTTCTAACGTCTTAAATGAACAAAGAACATTTGTCTCACGAAATGCTAAATTTCTAGAGAATGAATTCCTTCTTGAGAAATATAGTGGGAGTAGACTTGACCTCGAAGGGGTACGAGAAGAACAAACTAACATAGAACTAAACCCCAGGCCCCTCAAAAGGGCAACGACAGAACAACCACAAGGTTATGAACTTAGAAGGTCTGGTAGGGAAAGATATGAGCCTGAAAGATATGGTTTCCATATTGATGAGGAACATGAGCAGGTCATTGATAATGACGATCCCACCAGTTATGACGAAGCAATGTGTGACATTGATTCAGTCAAGTGGCTTGAGGCCATGAAATCTGAAATAGACTCTATGTATCAGAATCAAGTCTGGGACTTGGTGGATGCACCTGAAGGGATAAAACCGACAGGCTGCAAGTGGATTTACAAGCGTAAAACTGATGCAGAAGGCAACATCAAAACCTATAAGGCTAGGTTGGTGGCGAAATATTATAGACAAATCCAAGGAATTGACTATGAATAAACCTTCTCGCCTGTTGCAATGATAAAGTTCATTCGAATTTTACTGGCACTAGCTGCACACTTTGATTATGAGATTTGGTAGATGGATGTCAAAACAACTTTCCTTAATGGGAACCTCGTAGAGGAAGCCTATATGACACAACATGTGGGGTTTGCATCTAAAGATGATCATAATAAAGTATGCAAGCTTAAATGATCCATTTATGGACTCAAGCAAGCCTCAAGAAGTTGGAATATAAGATTTGATGAGACAATCAAAGAATTTGACTTCATCAAAAAATATAGACGAGCCTTATGTTTACAGGAAAAGTAGTGGGAGTGCTGTTATATTTCTTGTATTATATGTCGATAATATTAATCATCGGGAATGATATTCCCATGATGCAAGCCACCAAGTAATGATTATCTAAGAATTTCTCCATGAAAGATTTGGGAGAAGCAGCCTACATCCTCGGCATTAAGATCTACCGTAATAGATCAAAGAGGTTGTTAGGACTTTCTCAATCTACGTACATAGATAAAGTCTTGAAAAGATTCAAAGTGGAAGATTCCAAAAGAGGTAATTTTCCTAATTGTCATGGAATCAAATTATCTAAGGAGCAATGTCCACATACTCCTTCAGATAGAGAGCGTATGAGTAGGATCACTTATGCTTCAGCAATAGGATCGATCATGTACGCCATGCTATGTACAAGACCTGATGTCTCTTATGCTCTTAGCATAACGAGCAGGTATCAGGCAAATCCTGGTGAGCAACACTGGGCAGCTGTCAAAACAATCCTCAAGTATCTGAGAAGAACTAAGGATGTGTTTTTGACATACGGAGATTGTTATGAGATGAAAGTCATTGGTTACTGTTATGCGAGCTTTCATACCGATAGAGATGACAACAGATCGCAAAAAGTATATATGTTTACTTTGAATGACGGAGCTGTTAGTTGGAAAAGCTCAAAGCAGTCAACTACAGCGGACTCCACCACTGAAGCCGAGTATATTGCAGCATCTGAGGAATCTAAAGAAGTAGTCTGGATAAAGAAGTTCATCAAGGAGCTGAAAGTGCTTCATGCGATAAAGAATGACATCACGATGTACTGTGACAACACGTACTCAGGCGATTTCATCTCACCAGGGAGATTGTTGAGAGAAAAGAAGTTATTATAGAGAAAATACCCACAGAAGATAATCTTGCAGATTCTCTCACTAAAGGGTCGACTCAAAAAAAGCATGATAGGCACACCCGATAGTATGGTGTCCAGATTCATACTAGTTGGCTATAGTGAAAGTGGGAGATTGTTAGGGATATGCCCTATACCCAACTTGTGGATGGGCTATATGTACATGTATTTGTAATATTTTCATTAATTAATAAAATGACAATCTTTATTATACGTGTCTTACATAACTTATATGAATCATCAAACACTGTAATAAAGCCCTTGGAGTAATAAGATGATGGCTTCCATGCCTTATGAGAATCATTACTCTCAAACGTTCCTAATCATAATTTTGTGAATAATCTGGGCATTCACAAAGTGGAGAGACTAACATGATGATATGATCTGCCCTTAAGTGGGGTAACCGATCTCATAGGCTACTAGCGGAGATCCGTCCGCTTGGTGTATCACATGGATGCATGAGTTGCTCGTGTCCATCGAACTGATCGCCGAAAGTTTTCACATAGAGTGTTTATCCCATGTGTCTGTGAGAACTTTCATGTATCGATTGTATGACTAGTCCTTAGACTTGAGGTCTTTACAATCTTATATGTGGATCAAATAAATTTGACATTCTCCTTCCCCGGTTCAAAAGATCCGGTCATAAGGGTATGATTCGGTCATTTGTTGAAACACATGAAGTTTGTAAAGATACAACAGAGAATCACCACTCTCTCGGATAATATTTTCTTATAAGAGTAGTATTCCAGTTCACGGGTTTATATGTGTGATCAGTGCTTAAGACTGTGGCCGCAACGGAAGAATCATGTGAGATTCTTGGGTTAACACGATTCATGACACTATCAACATCATACATTTGACTATATAGGTAGACATTTTCCATATCCTAGGTCAAACAGTGGGGATACAATGAGGCGAGAGACCGTATCATATGTAAATCGCATACAAAATGGGTATATATATCTTTCCTTCTCATTTGGGGGCATTGGCATGTTGCTAGACGTCAACCTTGATCATTGAAATCGAACGACCATCTGATCGGAGGATAATTTATGTTAGATTAAATTATCATGATTCATTTCATGTCAAACTTGAGGGGAACCCAAAAGGTCACACACAACAAAGTCGAAATCAATGGTTAACAGTGCGCAATACAAATTTAATAGCATATATGATTGCTGTAGGAATTGTTCATAAATGGTTCAATTTGTTTAATTATTGAACAGATCATTTATGAGGTTTCATAGTGGCTTAAGGATTGGTGAATGACGATAGGGGCACTTTGGGAATCGGAATAAATAAAACATGAATAGTAAAAAAAATTTTTGTTATTTGTTTTGAACTTAAATTCGGCCCAAACTCTTATTAGGGTTTTATAATCTCATTAAACCACTAAATTAAGATCCAATGACTAAGATTAAATTAGCATTTATCCCACATCAGATTCTTAATAAATTTTGTTGTCTTTGGAGCACCTATATAAACTCAATGAATTCTTTACAAATTTTTGCACCAAACCTTTCATATCTTAATTAATTTTGTTGTCTTTGGAGCACCTATATAAACTCAATGAATTCTTTACAAATTTTTGCACCAAACCTTTCATATCTTAGGTTGATATAAGTGAGCAACTCTAAAGTTTAAGAGTAAGCCACTGATTTTGAGGATCCTTAAGTCTAATTGACTAGAGGAACCTCGAGTTAAAAGTTTTGAGGTATTTTCCTAGGCTAGCACCAAGGGCAAAATACATGTGCACTCAAGGCGTAGTCTTGCCATTGAGTTTTGGCTTTGGTGTGTGCACCTTTGGAGGCCACACACTTGGGTGGCTCTTTGGAACGTGGAAGAGCTTTCTGAGTTCGAGAAAAGCTTGTAGATTGGAGGGAGGACTGGAGGAGTCTTCGGTTCAAGTAAGTCTTTTTCTTTCTTTATTTTAATTAGAGTTCTTATGATAGTTAACATGTTTAGGTTTATGTTCTTTGCATGTTTTATGAGTTTTTATGCTTAGAATATATAGTAACATGCCTAGGCTTGTAGAATAATAAAAACAAATGGGTATTGGGCAAATGGATAGTGACATCATAATTTGATTTGTTTTTCTTGATTTTCCGCTGCACACTCGCGGCCGCTTCCCAATAAACTCTAGACTGACCGGTATGGAGTAGTTCGGTTCCAGAGGCGATGCAAAAGTGCTCAGAACAAAGCAGGGGCACCGGGATATCGGTGTGGGGGACCGGTATGTCGGTTCCATTGCAGAAATATCAATATTTGAAGGTTAAAAATATTTTGCACTTGACCCTAATGTATTTATATGAATGTGTTTAAGTCATATGAGTTTAGAGTACTTAAATTATAAACTCACTTATAATTAGAGCCCTAAATATAAGACTACACTTGATTTCTTCGTTTGACACTTGAGTCTTCACATCCATTTTGCTTCAGCATATTTTTGTAATGCTTGCGAGTACATGTTGAAACCTTTTTGTGTTGTATCATCAAAATTCATCTTTGAGAATATATCACAAACATTATAATATATGATATTTATTTAGTCTACGAGAACCTCCAAAGTTAGCTTATGATGGAACAATTTGAATATTTGAGCTTAGAATCGACTAAATTTATTTTTAATTTTTAGAGTAAAATCAATTTCTATAATGTATACGGAAAGATTCAAACTATTGACTCTAAAAATAAAATAAGAATGTATTTTCCACTCGATCAATTTATGATAAAATAAAAGAAAATTTTTGGATCTATAATTTTATAACAATATAAAAATTTATGACCTTAAAAGTCAAATTTAGAAAAAAAAAAAATTCCATTTGAAATCATGAAAATAACATGTTAAATTGTTAATGACAAAGTAGTCGAAAATTGCGAAGTAATATTGAGAATTGAGATGATTGATTGATACTCTTGGAAAAAAGCATATTCTTTCTACCCATGCCATGAAAATGGGGCTTTTCATTTTTTTTTTCCATTTTTGAACAGATTTGTAATATATTTTGCAAATGGGTCCTCGCATTAATAGCCGCAAAAGGGAGGAAAAATATTATATCAAGTGGATCCCACTGATTGAAGGCACGTCAACAATAAAAACATGGGCCATGTTCTATCAACACCAAGTGCTCTTTAGGATTCTCGAATTATGCCATGAAGTTGAATAGATTTTTATTAATAAATGATTAAAAATATATATATTTATATATATAAGTCATATATATATATATATATATTAAAATTAAAATTAATTTTTTTTTATAGATTTATTGACTTTAATTTTGAGTCAAACTTAAAGGTGCGACAAATCACTTGTGTCTGACTCTGATAAGGATTGAATCAGTGGCGTATCCAGAAAATCAAATCAGTGGGGGCAAAATTATGAAAATTAAATATAAATAAAAAACATACAAATTTTCACAAATCTTCTCTCATACTTTCCAAATTTTCTAGTAGGAAAATCATAATTTCTTGGTTGACAAAGACCCTTGCATAGATATGCTCTTCGAACTTGATCTTGAATATTTGGATGGTAATCTAAAAATCGAGGTCGAAGACCGAGATCCATAGGAAGATTTGACAAAATAGTTTCTACATCGTTTTCTTTGAAACATCAATAATTCTCTCCAAAGAATACACTTTTTCTTTTGAACAATCATCACTTATTTGTAATTTATTGGAAGAATTTGAAATTTTTTCCGTTAAACTATCATCGGCCGATGATGAAAGTTTTGAGACTTTCTTAAAATATTTCTCCATAACTGTTTCAAAATTAAATTTTTAGTCTATTAGAAAAAAAATATAAAAATAAAACATTAATTGATCTAATATAAACAATTTAGTGAATAAATTTATATAACATTATATCCATAAATAGTAAGTTTCATAATACAAGCATAAATGTAATTGAAGAAAATATTTATAAAACCAAACCTAAGCTTAAAATATTTATCTATAATGAATTAATGTTCTAAACAAATTCAAGGCTATTTAGTAATTGCAATCAAAATTTCGATCAAAATTATAATTTCCATAAAAAAAATGGATCACAGTGGCAGAGAAAGATTAAAAAAATTCCAACATTAAATTTATTTTTGAAGAGAATTATTGATGGTTTATATTTGAAAAATTCCAAAACCCATTTTTTGTTTTATATGAAAATGTCAATCTTTACCTTTATTTTCTCGCTTACTATCTGAATTGGAGGGTTGGTGTAGCTTGCAAGAGGATTGTTCTTGCTCTTGCTCCTTTGCCAAGCTGTGTTGCTGATTTGCTTCCTGGAGTTGCTGAGTCACTGATGACTGACGAATGACGCCTGACTTGTTTGATGCTTCCTGATCTTGCAACTTGTAAGAGTGGGTTGTAATTTATTTTGATTGGATCTCTTAAATTCTTAAATTCAATTTCAGGTCTTGGGCTTGTGGGCTGAATTTTTAAACTCAGCTGAGATGCTCTACAGATGTGATCCATGGATTTTTCACTCAGCTAATAGAAGAAGAAGTTGAGTCGAGCAACAACCGGGAATCCTTTCAATCTTGGGCTTGTGGGCTGAAATTTTTTTTAAAAAAAAATTCTTGAAACCTTAATGCCTCCGCCCCTGGATTGAATCATGTTCTCATGATTCTATTTGTTTATTGAAATATTTTTCATAATCAATTTCTAAGTCCAGCGAAAAAAAGATAATTGTATTAGCTCTCGGGAAGACGACAACCAACATAAACCTTGTCTAGTTCTTATAACATAAATCCTAAATAAATTAAATACAATAACATTGACGCCAATGAGAAAATGTTTCTGATTGGTTGATAGGTATATTTACACTAAAGAACTTTTGAAGAGACAAAATATTTTTTTTTTTACCAAATTATTGAAATGAAAAAGATAAGTATAAAACTAATGAATATGTACACGTCAAGAGATCTATGTTATATGTACACAACATATTTTACATGGATAAAATTTCAGATGCCGCACACGGGAGCAGCATCAGGAGTGGTGTTCATGTTTAAGTCCGGGTCTGATTCAATAATTTTCTTTATTTTTAAGAATAAAATAATAAACAATCTTTAAATAAAATCTTGTATCTAGGGATGAAAAAAGATAGCGTTCGGCTTTGCCAAGCCCCTCCTGGGCCCGGATTTTATCGGGTCTAGTTGAGACAGGCTTTTTTTAACCCAAAAAATTTAATAATTTGGAAGTTTTTAGTGTTTTTTTTTTTAAGATTCAACATTAAAAATTTAGTAATAAATATACGTATTTAGAAATAAAAATTAATTTATATAATTAAAAAATATTTTTATTTAATTAAACCGGCCTGAGTTTTTTTTAACCTAATCCCGATCTAGACTCAACCAATTTGATCTCAAACATGACTGAAACTGGCCGAATCAGGTTTTTTTATCACCCCTATTTGTATCCACCTCTGACCGGACATGATAAATATAAATGTGATAGTTCTGAAGGAAGTGAAATTTATCAGCTTCGGCTTCCTTTTATTTTCCCTTCTAGTGGCTCAGAAGCTGAAGTATACAAACAATAAGGCTTCATTCCTTAAGAGTGAACAAAGATATAAATGTACAGACATGAGGAAAATCTCAAATGAAATAATAGGATACTTTATGGCCTAATACTGTCTCATGCTAGAATCACTCTTCATCTAAATGTGGCATCATTGGCATGCAAAATTAGCTAACTAATGGGATTAGGTTGCGATAAAAATTTATTTAGTGATGGTTCTATAAGGACCATCAAATCAATAAATGATACGTGTTCTAATTATTTATCTTTGTTTTGATTGGTCATTTTCAGAATAACTGAAACACGTGTCATTTATTGATTGGATGTTCCTATAGAGACGATTCTATATAAGTTTTTCTCATATATATATATATAGTAGTATACTTGACATCAATTTCAATGAACAGACTGGAGACATAAGTAATTAGTTGACAGTGACCAATTACCTAAATCCTTTCTTGCTTGTTCTGTTTTTTCCTTATTCCTTAAGCCTCATATATAGCTCATGAGATTTTTGCTTCTCAATCATCTCTAATAAAAGTGAAGCAACAACATCAATGGAACTCCTCAGTAAAAAACTAACATGCTTGATTCATACAACATATCATATCCAATTGGAAAAATGCTATTATGTTGTGTCAAAAGAAAGCTTAAATGTCATCAGGATCTCATATTGGGGTAATGAGTTCGAATTCAGGGAGTACGTTTCTTGTAAGAGCCTAGGATAGCCGGGGTTTTACCTGTTCCGTTTAAACCCGAAAGAGGTGATTTAACGGCGGTATTTCCAACGATTCAAAAAAAAAAAAAAAAACTTAGGAATAACTATGCTGTCATTTTAAAAACCTTAATAAAAATTTTCAGTGGTTGGAAGATGTAAATATTTTAATAAAATTTGCTATTTATTTTATAATTATTTGATACAATAAACACATTCAATTAGAATCTCCATATCGCTCTACAGTCGTGTTAGTTTTCAAATACCTTAATAAAATTTATCAGTTAATTAAGAGATGTAAAAAGTTAAAAATATATTTAAATTTACCTACCCTTACCTTAAAAAAGTAGAATTACCGTATCAAATTAATTAATTAAAATATATTTATTTATTTGCATTTTGATGATTAATACGTTATATGGATGTATGAAAATTTTGGATCATGTTGACACCACCATGTCATTATTTTATCATCTAATTAGATGGTGTTATATGATGTTAGAGATGATGATGTCGTGGGGTAATACACCGTATGATTTTCTAACATCGTTATTACTCATCAATCATCAAAATACAAATAAATAAATCCCTAAATGCATTTATTTTTAATTTGGTAGGATGATCCTAGTTAATTGAAGCCAAAATGTAATATTTTATGCTATGAATTTGGTAACTTTTGGATATATTTTTAAAAATCATAAATCCACATATTTTCCCCCAATTTTTATAAGCGTCATAACACTTGATGAAGGATTTTGATGATGCAACGCAAGATACTTCAACGCACATTCACGAACATTATAAAAAGATGTCGAAACATATTGGATGTGAAGACTCAAACGTCAAACGAAGATATCTAATGTAGTCTTATAGCTTAGGGCTCTTGTAGGCACTGTATTTTTGCATGTAAGTCCCGATGATGAGCCTCGAATGAAGGCATTACTTTTTTAGTTGCGGAAGTCGCAGAAAGCGGTCGTCGGAAGGGAAATGTCAAGAATTGATATTTTTGTTGGATCTAGTTCGCTCGTTTAAGCTTCGGGTTCGCTCGTTCGGTCTCGGTTTCAAATTATCCTCACGCCCACTTCACCCAATTTGATAAACAAACCCAATATCCATGCTACCCCACGCCAAACAAACAACCACGCCTAGCCATTGCCTTCAATCCACTGCCTCACGCCTAGCCATCACCCCCACGGTAGCCACAAAACCCTACTGCCCTTGCACTTTCACGCACCCACAAGCATCCACATAACCCTCAAAAATCACTCATTCCATGCATGCACGTGAATAGCCACCTTTCCACAACAAAATAAACAAATAGCAAACACTACCTTTCTCTTTCTTAGCCTTGCCCCACGCCCATCTCTCATTTACAAAACACAAAATGCCATTCAACAAGAAGCCAAATTCCACCACACTCCAATAATTCGCCAACTTTTTCCTTCCATCATTTACGTATAACACACACAAACAACAAATGCTAGCCAAAACCAAAATACAAAAAACCCTTAACCACCCATATCATGCATGCATTATTCAACAACCCTTCCCATCATCCACCGAAAGTATCCCCATAATTTCCCTTCATCACGCCATCATCTCCTCCAATTTGCCTCATGAAATCGGGCCTCAATCTTCTCCATTTTGGACTTCTTCCTGGACGCCTGATTCAGACCTAACTCAGCCCTTTAAATTGGCACACCAATCACGGCAAAAGAGGGGCAGAGCACTCTCATTTGGACGGCAGTTCACTTCACAAAACCAAAAAATAATAACCCTAACATCTCATTCACAGATTCATCACACTGCCCCTTAACACACCTAAGACACTGCCACAAGCTTCATTAACTCTCTCATCACTCAATCCCTCACTCACAAACAGATCACGTTGAGCAGCCCCTTTGACCATTAGCCAAGAAACCCTCAAGCCCTTCACGCACATGTAACCACACGTCCCAGCCACACGCATAATCTGCCAATTTCACGCCACTCTAAACAAGTATCATCCATATAGCCACTGATCCACGTGAACCACCAGCAACCAGCCCTCAATCACGTCCACAATCAACCCCTTCTGATCAGCCACAAACTCATAAAACAAACTGAACCTTCATGCCTCTTACGCAGGCACTGCACACAACTTCAAGCCACCCTCATTTACACCATTAACTACCAGTGAGCTGCCCTGGACATGCACACAAGCCACGCATTTGATCACAAGCGCCCATAATCACGTCCCTTAGCCACATTGTTACCCACACAAACCCTAGCTGCTCACGCCCAGCCCCTCATCATCCTTCACATGAACCAAACCCTAAGTTAGCCATCTCTCTCTCGGCAATTCACAGTAACACTCCACCCTCTCTCTACGATAATAAACCCTCATGCAGACTAACCACTCACGCCACTCCCCCTGACCTGCACCTAAACTGCCGCATACTCCCTCATCAAACAGCCTTAATCACCAGCCCTAGCTCACTCCAAACTGCCCCTAACTTCACGACCAAACAAGAACCCTCCACTCACACAAATCCCCTTGCCTCACGTACCCCTCACCCATCACACGTCCTTTGCCCTTCATGCAGTAACCTGTCATCACGTCCCTACTCAAGGCTCACGATCAACCCACTCAACAGCACCACTCGACACCCTCAACGCATCATACAACCTAACCCTCAAGCAGCCCACGAGCCAGCCATCGTTCTCGCAAACCAAGCCAACAAAGCCTGCCATTCACTAAGCAAACATATTCCAACCAACGACAAAACTGACAGCCCCAACCAAATAACAACCTCCACCTCCAGCCGAGAACAAAACAACGATCAAAACAGGACCCCACCGAACACCAAACAATCAAACAAATCAGCACTGCCAGTCATCACGCCCAAAGACCCTCCTTTATCACACCAAATCAGCACTGAAAATAACTCCCTGACCAGCCCAAAATAGCCACGCACAAGCAGACAACACTCACGTCCCTGGGCTTCAAACCGAGAGAAACACATCCCATAAACTTCCCAGTAATTACCGAGAAGAACACTCCCTAAACCGTACCAAAAACCCGCAAAACAGTCCACCAAAACCGTCCTCGAACAGCGAAGAAAGTAGAGGAAACAGTGGAAACAGTAGACCTGAGAAAACAGCAAAACAGCGAATCAGTGAAAACAGTGGGGACGATAACCCTTCCGACACCGTGAAACGTACTCCCGGAAAGCGACTTAAAAAGTAAGACCTGAGGGCACCCCTTTTATTTATTATCCTTTATTTTTAGTTATTTTACTTTATTTCGCATGAGTATTATGGATTGATACATGATGTGAATTCTGGGTGAATGGAATATGTGTTCTTTCTTGTGGTATATGATGGAAACTCGGACATAAATTCCATAGCCGAATCCGAATGGACGGTATTATGGTTTGCACTCGGGATACAATGCCCCGTACCACTTGAAGGATTCACGTATTTCATTTCATCCAAACTTGCATTTGAGGTCTTCCCTTGCGAGGGTGAGTGCGGCCTTAAATCATTTTCCCGGTTCACACCGGTGGCGACTCCATTATCTCCGGTTTAGTCCCCCGTGGGCTACTCCGTATTCCCAACTAGGCCCTGAGTCTAAAACAGCATGCGTTGCCCAGTTTCTGTGTCCTACAGCTCTCAATGTAAGTGAGTTGATAATTTAAGTATTCTAAGTCCATAGGATTTATACACATTCATATAGATGCATCGGTCTCTGATACCGGCATATTGGTGTTCCTGCTCTGCCTTGGGCAATTTTGCATGCTCTTTGGAACCGGGCTACTCCATACCAATATACCACATCCTGGAGTTTGTATAGTTATTGGAACCGGGACGGATCATATCGGTCCACATACCGAGTACCTAACCGGCATATCAGTCAACTAATCAGTATAACCAATCACCATACACCGCCGTCAATAATCCGTTTTGTTTGCGTTTTACTCTTCAACAGTTATATTCTTATAGTCGTTTAAATTACAAGACCGACATACCGGCCCATGTAGACCATCATACCGGTCTCAGGACGGAGAGCTGAGATAGTTTTTCACCTTCACTATATATTGAGCTCCAATTTCATTTTCGTTAAGTTTTTACACCTTTTAACATTTCTTTGAAACAAAAACATAGAGTTTTGCATAAACCTTCTTGATCAAACACTCTCTTCATAATCAAAGCTCACACACTACACATTCATATCATATTAGTGAGCTTAGAATTACTTGGGTTAGCAATTCACATCCTAAATTTTCTTTATCCTTTGTGAGTGCTCAAGTTGTGTTGTAAATCTTTCTATCTTGAACATTTATGGTAGTGAAATCCCCTGTTGAGTGAATATACTCAAAAGAGTTTATTTGGTGTAAAGGTTTAAAAGTGGACCTATGAGATAAAACTCTTGTGTAAGGGTTTGAAGTGAACCTATAGGACAAAACTCTTGGTTGTGAGTGAGCCATGGAAAACTCACTGTGTAAAGTGTGGAATCACTTTTGGATAGTGAAAAGCTTCAAGCGCGGCTTGGAGGAGTAGACGTAAACATTGTTGGCTGAACCACTATAAATCCGGTGTCAATTTTTCTAACTTTATCTCTTTAATTTGTTGCAATCTTTATATTAAATTTCCATATTATTTAGCATACATTTCCATTGATAAAATTAATTTTCGGGTATATTAATTGTAAAAATTGAACTCTAAACTTAATCGGAAAAATTTGCATCTAAGTAGCTTAAAATCGTAAGGATTTTTAATTCCGCAATATTTGGTCAATACCCAATTCACCCCTCACTTGGGTATAGTTAGTGTTGTTTTAGTGCTTGTAGGTAATTTCAATTGGTATCAGAGCGAGATATTTTCAACAAAGACTTAATTGTCCGAGAATAAATCATGACCTTTACATACTACACAATAAATCTTGCTAAGGGATTTGTGATAAGTAAACCACCTTTCGACACCAGAACCGACTACAACTATTGGAAGATGAGGTTGTTAAATTATCTCCTTGTCGTGTATATTCAATCATACAAAATGGTCACTAGAGGTTCTAAAATACCGCTGAAGAGAGATATCAACAGTGTGGAAAGTCCAAAGCACCAATCCAAGTAGATCGATGAGGACTACATGAAAGTCTCTAATAATGCAAAGAGTCTCGTGCAATTGATCGGAGTCAAATCAACAAACTTCTGGAATTTGGAAATGCATATGAATTATGAAAGTCATTGGAAATGGTCAATGATGACACTAGTCAATTTAAAAAATCATATCAACAGGTTTATGTGTGACTTGGATAGCTTCAAGATGGAAGCCATTGAAAATATTGAGAAGAGGATTTCAATATTCATCATGATTGTAAATCAACTAAGTGTTTTAGGAAAAAGCATTAGTACAAGTGATGAAGTAAAGAAGATCCTTAGGTCTATTCTTAAGGAATATAGAATGTGTAACTCCTCCATCAAAGAATCAAATGATATGAATACTTTGAATTTGGATGATTTAGTGGGAAAATTGATAGCATATGAGATGGAGATAGAGAATGATTTAATGGAAGAAGAATAGAAAAATAAAAAGAGAATAACCCTGAATTCATTTATGAGAAAAGCGATAGTGCAAGCTCAAATGATGAAGAAGATGATAGTGATGATTGTTGGGATATATGCCCTAAGGTTTCAAGTGATGTGTAAATGAAACTATTCATTTGAAATAAAAGATGTGTTATTCATTTATCAATTATTTTGATTTAAATCGTGTATTATAATTGTCTAGTTTACCATTGATTACTTGTGTGTTTTCAGGCATATTGTATGAGTGTCGTACACAAGAGGATTTAAGTTTGAAGTTAGTAATCCAAAATAGTCCATAGAGAGCAAAAACAAACGGGTACTTTGTCTTTGGTTTATTTATAGTTACAGTACATTCTATAAATGTATGGCAACCTTGATCCGGGATCGTCCATATGGTGACATGAGAATGTAGACACCTTATATGATGTGTGTTGGAGTTAGTGCTTAAAGCGCCAATCCAAATAATATATTGTACATTATATTTTATTATTTATTAATAAAATAACTATTTTTTTCATTTCAAACCTTATTAATGGTAATGTCATTATGCATATTAGATTGATATATAAATATGCTAAGAATGACATCGATCTAAGAATAATCATGTAGTAATACTAGACACTGGGTGGTCCGATATTGAGATAGTATTACTGTAAACTATTCTTATAGTAAGTATTCATAGTCATTGGTTTTGAAATACGATCGAATTCCTATAACCTAGAAGACTAGCACATGTCGTTTATTGGAATTGGAGTTCCAATGGTTAATCCGATGAACCATGAGCATATGAAGCTCGTATAGACATGTGGGTATTTATTGAAGTGAATGGGTATTTATTGAAGTGAATACTGAATGACTCACAGATGATTCCTAAGAGTTAAGTACACACCACCGTCAATAGGAATCTTCTCGAGTCGAGTAGCATATGTGATCCTTTGACTATAAGATATCATTGTTTTTTTTAATAAGATCTTCCACACTTAGATGTCATGTATGTCATAAACCTTTTATGGTATGGCTTCTAGATGTTCGTTGGGTGTGAACCGATGCACTCGTTAATCAAGTGCTTATCAAGATAGGATCTGTCGGCCCGTATGTATACCATAAGGGGTTTATGTATCCATGTGAGTAAGTCACGATTCTTAAGACTTTGGCGCCAAAGTCGATCACCTAGGATGGATCTCATATATCAGAAATGGTTTCTGATTAGTTGTAAAGAATCGTAGATATGTCGACATAAGATGTGCACCTCGGAAACTTGATATTGTAATCTATGTTTCTTAAGCACAACTCGGATAGCCTACGACGAGGGGATTATTAAACATATGTGATGATCTCTACTTGTATAGTTCAGAAAGGTCGTTCATGTTCTTCGTAAATTCGGAGGTGGCCAAATTACGTACATATTCCCTAGGCTTATATGAAGAACGCGTCTGGACTTAAAGAGTCCCACAATATTGTAACATCCCCAATTCGGGAAGGTTATTGGCAGGTAACAGATTCTACTGTCACCTAAGCCACTGACTGTAACTAAAGAAAAACTCATTTCTTAACCCGATAACTAGTCATCACATCAATATACGCGCACACATATATCATAAGATTTCTTAATGCATGAACCACAAGTAAAGTATACATAATCTGGTTAACCTTTATAGACACATCATAAAATCACGTAACTGTCATACATCAAAAAACCAAAAAGATACTACATTTTATATAAATATAGGTCTGACATGATGGACCAACATAACTAGTGACGGCAGTGCTACTCTTGTCCCTGATCCATGTCTCCAAAAGATGATCGTGGCTCACCAACTGAAAGTTCCTGCAAAACTGGAGAGTGGGGGTGAGTCCTAAAGAACTCAGTGAATGAAGCTATAAAATCAGAAAACTGTATTAATAGCTCTGTATCAAATGATCATCACATAAAGCTACTTTCTGAAACTTATGAAACATAAACCATATATTTTTCTTTCAAAACTTTTGTGTAAAATCATTTATGAAAATCATATATATGAGAATCTGTAGAAAACCTTACGCATACGGGCGTTACGTATCGCCATCCCGCCATACGCCTAAACTAGTGTCTTGGGGCGTTACGTATCGTCGTCACCCAAGCCATTGAACTAGAGCCAGAAGTGCTAATCCATGTCATCCTATTGACCCTTAAACTAGGATCTAGGGGCGTTACGTATCGTCGTCCCCCTAATCCTGAATCTACATGTGCACATGCCTATATCCGTCAATTCCAAGTTACATCAGAGGTGAGTTTTTCCCCATGCCTCTAAAAATCATAAAAAATATACTTTTAAAGTCAAAACTTTCTAAAGCATTCTCATCAAATCCTTTATGCTTAGAATCTCAAATATTTTAAATACATTATGCCTTTTCATTGAATAGCGTAAAAAAACAAGTAACTGAATATCTTGTGTAAGTAATAAAACTAAAGCTCATAAAAAAATAACTGAAATAAGTAAATTCTGAAAGAAATTACTCCACTCACAGTGCTATGGCAAGTCAGGTGCGGTACACGACGTGGGTGATCTTTGAGTACCCTGACGTAGATCTAAAGTCAACACAAACATTAGTTTTCTTTCTTATTACTCATAATATTATGGGTGATGTGGCAAGATATGGACCATTCATCTGCAATAAAAAAATCAGCTATTGCTCTATAAATAGAGCAATATTCATTCATCCTCTTGAGGAGCCAAAAACATATCCCAAGAGGTGATGCTTCCAAGCATATCCCATGGCAAGTAAGCTTCTAACTCTACTCATTTCTTTATTTATCAGTTTTGGACAAGAAAATTATAGCCCCAATTCGCACCTTAGAAATCCTAGAAGTTAGGATTGCTTAATTGACTTTGATTAAGTTGTTTACAAGTATTTTGAGAGTAGTATGATAGTGTAAACATTTAATGAGGTTCATATGTTAGTGAATATGTTGAGGAAATTATGCTTTGTAAATTGATGATTCTTGATGATGGTTTGTGTTGGATTGATGAAATGAAATGAGTTGTGGTATTGCTGTGTTTAAATTCATGGGAACTATGGCTGAATTAAGTAGATTAAATAGAGCAATAAGTTTGTGAGACTAGGCAGTGATTTCAATTCCAGTGCAATCTGGACAGATTCACATACATTGTTTATAACTTGAGTTTTATGTCTCTAATCGATAAACTGTAAAATTCTACCAAAACTAGACTCATTAAGGATTAACCTATTACAATTTCAGAATTTTTCAATATTGGATGAATTTATGAAAAATTACAAAAGTGGGTTGTCCTGTTTTAGGATCTGATTCTGTTAAATTATGAACAACACCTAGATAATCGGTTATAACTCAAGTTTTAGGAAACTAAATTAAGATCCTTAAAAACTCACTTAACATATACACATAAGAGAGTAAAATATATAAAAATCAAGATTTTTGGACTTAAGATGAGACCAGATCGAATTTTTAAAATCGGGCTATCTGCTGCCCTTGTGCCCATTTATTTAAGTTGCGTAACCATTGAAATTTAGTCCATAACTTGAGTTCTAGGAATCAAAATCTTGATCCATAAAAGCCAACATAAAATATACATATAAATGGGTATTTATAAAATTTTATCCCCAAATTCAACCCCGATTAAGTGCACCAAATTTTCAAATTCAGTATTGGTGCACTGAAATTTCTGGAAAGAAGGCAGAATATGGAGTTTTGTGAAGTAGCTTGTGAGATCCTCGAACGAGCGTAGTAAAAATTGTTAGACCATCCTAAAATTTTAGTAACATAACACAGATGATTTATCGTGAATTATGAATAAATTTTGTAAAGTAAAGATATAAATTCGCAACCTTGATACTAACGAATTTTGCTAATTCTATATTATCACCGGGAGATGCGGTTCCGCCATTATCGCAAGGCGTCACCAGCAAGTTCCGAATCAATGAGTGGACACTCTTTCCTTAAGTTGATTTTCATTTTATTATTTTTAACATCAGACTTACTTTTCCGTATTTAGAGCATTAGTCGAGTTTACTTTCAGATATATTTTGATAAAGAATATTTTGAGAAATGATTTTGAAAGTAATGATTTTAGAAGCATGATTTTATGTTTTCAACGCATGGGGGAAAACCCACCTCAGTATATAACTTGACTCGGACATGGATTTGACGGATTCAGATATCGTGTGCACACGCAGTTCAGGACTAGGGATGACAGATGCCCCTAGATCCTAAATTCAGAGCCTGGAGGGTAGCATAGATCCGCACCACCGTTCTAATTCAGTGGCTTTGGGGACGGTGATATGTAACTCCCCAAGATCACTAGTTTCTGGGACAGACAATGGCATGTTTTGGGGGACAACGATATGTAACGCCATAATGTCACATATTTGCAATCTTGGCTCTAGTTAGGCGTATGGGGGGACGACGATACGTAATTCCCTCATGCGTCAAGATTTTCAGGAATAGTTTCCAGAGACAGTTTTCAGAAATAGATATTTCAGAGCTAGATTTTTAGAGACAAGATACAATTTCAGTAAAGTATAGTTTTCTGAAAAAGGTTTTACAGTAAGACAGTTTTTCGAAAGAATCCAGTTTTCTAGTAAAGCTCAGAGTTTTACTATTAGAATATAGATCTAAAAAAAGACCAGAGATTTTGAGATAGTTTTATTTTCAGATTAACAATTGTTTTAAGAAGAACTCCAGTTTCTGTTTTAAACTGTCCACTCACTTAGATCGTTCAAACGGTCTAATCCCCCTCCCCTCCCAGTTTCTCTATTTTGCAGGTAATCCAGAAGGACAAGCTTGAGAAGATGGATACTGATGGCAGTCACTAGAGGGTTTGGTCCACCTGGTCGAGTCAGAGTTTAGTTTGGTTAGTGCCAGAAAATATCATGTATCATATAGTTGTTTAGTAAAGAATATACATGTAAATAGTTAGAAGTATTCATTACTAAAGTGGTGATGTGTTGTGAATTTGAGTATTCAGTTAAAAAATATTATACATTAATGATGATAAGTTGGGCAACGGTCCTGTGCTTGAGTTTATACATGAGATGAGTTTCACAGTTAAAAAGTCAGTGGCTTAGGGGGATAATACGGCCTATTCCCTGCCGGTAACATCTCACAGATCGGGGATGTTACAATCTTGGAGTAGAGCTTGCTAGCATTGGAATCTTGATTGGATCTTGGAGATAAGCTTGTTAACTTTAGAAGTTCTCCACAACATGTCAAGAATGAGAAGAAGATTGGATCTTAGAATCAACCTTACTAGGTCAGTATGATCTTCTCTAAAGCTATATTTTTATTAGTTAGTTATCATTAATGAAACATATAGTGATGTATGTATCATATACATAATAACATAGCTTGATGTTGAAATTAGGCTAATGAATTATGTATGGATTCTTTGGAAGTATAAACACAATTTGCTTATGATTGGGTCAAAATGTTCATGTTGGACATGAAACATTAAAAGAGTTTGGAACTCTAGATGATAGCTTGGAGCTATGGCTACCATTTTAGAATCACTTGACCACCATTGAGTGACCTAGAATTGTTCATGAGTCACTTCATTGTGGGATTCTAATTTGGTTTGTGTTTTAGATTCAAAATTTACGCATGTGCGTATTTAGAATAAATTTATGTTTTTGTAAAAGAATATTGATATTTAAAAAAAAACGTGATTTTATTCTTTAACATGTGTTGATGTTGGTTTTGATGTTAAAAATTAAATTTTGGGTGTTTAAAAGTGTTTAGGGAAGGTTGAAAGAATATTGGATTAAAATCTTTATTTCTATAAGCTCTCTGGAAAGAGAGTTAATGAAAATAAAAGAAACTGCTTTTGTTTTCAAAATAAAAATAAAAATAAAAATAATATTGAGTGTAGCACGCACTAAAGTGCGTGCGTCGCGCACACGCGCATTGAAACTTAATTTTCTCTGTTTTTGAGTTCCGAACTCTGATTCAATCCCAGTTTTTTTCCTATACACTCGTAATGAAATATAATATTTCATTAAATTATTTAAAAATACACCCATGCTTAATTACCATGAGTTAGACCCATTTCTGCTGCACAAGACACTGATCCGACCTTGGAGGTCCCACATTCGCCCCAAATAATGTGATCATATAGGACTGGACTCAGATAGAAATGAATCTCTTATAATATCAGTTAAATTAAGAAATTTATTTCAATGTACTATATGGTCATATATGAATTGATTTGAATCCTGAGTATACTACAAACTCTTGCATGACAGGATGTGTAATTTGATTTACAAATGTAAGGTTAGTGTAGAAATCTCAACCAATAGCTACGTACTTTATGGGCATAGTTTGGTGTGTAGCTGTGGACGTTTTACATAGATATGAAGTTCAATCATTCTTGTGAGAAGTAGATGTATATATTCCTTATGGGTTGATTCGGTATTTGAACGATCAGAGCGCTTAAGTTTTTCTATTACGAATAAAGAGATTAATATCTATAATAGTTATGAATAAATAGTTCATTAGAGAATGAATGATACTTAAGGTAAAAATAATTAGAGAGGTATAACAGATATTTTGATCCGGCTCTAATTATGAGATATTCGTTAATGGTCAATCCATATGTAATGACTATATCGATGGATACCGATGATTAACACTAAAAAGTGTACATTTATTAAAAAGAAAACTAATCATTTTACACTTATAATTTCATCAATCCCCTTAATTTAACACATTTATAAAATAATAATTATATTTATATTTTATATATTTTATTGTGATAGCGTGACAACTAGATTTAAATTGGATTTGGAAAACATTTACCATATTTAGATTGGAAACAAAATGATCTTATAATGTATTTACCCACACATATACTTTATTATATATATATATATATATATATATATATTTATATACTATATATAATATATTTTGAAGGACCCACCAAAATTTTATCTATATATATATTTAAAATATATATTATTATAATATATTAACTAAATTAAAAAAAAAGGTTGCCGTCACCTTTCAATGGATGACCACCTTTGAAAAAAAAATATATTATAAAAAAAAGAAAGAAAGGAGATTGGAAAATTGGAAGAAGATGTGTTGAGCATTTCTATAAATAGAGGTGCTCAGCACTTTAGAAATCAGTCTGCTCCATAATTTTCTATCTGAGAATTTGTGGAGTTCCAGCTCTTGTGTGTTTTATTTTTCAAGTTTTATTATAATTTCTTTTTTCTTTTAGTAATAAAATTATGCAAGTTTTTATTCAAATCATGTGTAACTAATTCCATTATATTATGGTAAAGGATGAAACTCTAAATATGAGAATATAAATTAATCTCACTTATATTATAATATATGAATTGTAATCTAAATACTAATATTTAATCTTCTCTTATTTTTATGGGTGTCTTGATTCTTTGTAGACAATCAAATCTTGGTTGACACAGTTAATATTTTACCTCATATTATATGAGAGAGTAATTTAAGCCTGGATTAATTATTGACAAATTGTGTTACCGCCTTTATGGCTGGTATTATATATTTGACATAATTGAGTACCTATCTGGACTTGTTATAATCAAATATTGTCAGCACCTATATTATTGGTTTTATATGTTTTGGCATAATTAATTCCCGAAATAAATTAACTGGGTAATAATGACAATTTATATATTATAAAAGGTAAGATTTCTCTAAATTTGAAATATCAATAGTGGATCCCATAGTCCCATCATTTTATTTGATTGTTGCAGTCCAATTTAAAATTGTCCATCATTTCAAAAAATTCAACATTTTTATTTTTTGTCACTCGAATTGTTATTTTATTTTACTAAATATATTATCTGTAAATCGACCCCGGACTTACCGTGTTATTTTATTACTTCGACACTCTTATACTTGGGAGTAAATAATCACTTTGTGAGTTTGTCAAATTTTTGGCGCCGTTGCCGGAGAATATAATTTAGTATATAAAATAATCATTAAACATCCTTGAATTTTTTTTCTTTTCTTTTAATTTTTTTAAAATTTTTTAATTTTTTTTTTATTTTCTGCATCTCATTTTTTTCTTCTTTGCATTTGTGTAGATCCAAAATGTTCAGATTGAGCCTAAATGAATCATGAACCAAGACATACCACATATAGACAAACCTTGTACTTGATTCTTCAAGGTTACATGAGGTAGAAAACTCAATTAAAATAGAACTTGTATTTTACCAAAGAATTTTTTGAATCATCCCTATTTAGAGATTCTTCCATAATTTTTTTTTTTGTGAAAATCTAATTCGAGAAATTGAGATAACTGAACGAGAAATTCAATTGAGATAAGAATTGACAAGAATTAGGGGATGTTTTTAGATATAATCACTACATTTGTATTTTTCTTCTTTTTTGTTCTTTTGTCATTCATTTTTACTTTTTGCACTTGTTTATTATTATTTTTTTTCCTTTTGTAAGTATTGCATTTGTATATTTTGACATATCGTCTGTATTTAGGTTGCATGAGACATTGGTCTCGATCATCTAGCAGTAGATTAAATAGAGAATCTCCAGCACTTCCATCGTCAGACAAATTGGCCGAGAACTAAAATGAAAACCCATATGGCTGAGATGAAAATCCAGTTGATCAGGTAGAATATGAGTCTCAGCATGACAATCTTAATCATCCTATGACACTCAGAGAATTCATGAATCCCACTAGGACAAAATCACCATCTTGCATTGATTTCCCCTCAGATGCATTAAGTTTCAATTTGAAGCCGGGTGTCATCCAACTTTTACCCACATTCCACGGTGTAGAATCAAAAAATCCTTATCAGCTCTTAAGAGAATTCGAAGAGGTATATAATACTTGCACAGACCAAAATTATAGCATAAATATAATTCGACTCAAATTTTTCCCTTTTCTTTAAAGGATAAATCTAGAATTTGGCTGTAGAACCTTAGATCGGGATCCATCAGAACATGATATGATTTACAATAGCAATTTCTAAAAAAATTATTTCTGCCTCACAGGATAAACTCCTTTAAGAGGAGAATCACAACTTTCACACAAGAGTCGAGGAAACACTTTACCAATGTTGTGAGAGATTTAAAGAAATGTTAAATATTTTTCCACATCAAGGGTTTGAAACATGGAGGCTGGTTTCATTTTTCTACGATGGTTTAACACCTCAAAGTAGACAAGTATTAGAAGTAATATATAATGGTGAGTTTAGGGACAAAAATCCTGAAGATGAACTAGATTACCTAGAATACATAGCGGATAATACACAACACTGAGACATAGTTGGTACTTATGAGTCATCTGTAAAATCAAAGTCATATGGTAGAGGCATATATAACCTTAGGGAAGACCATAATCTTTCAGCTAAATATGCATCTCTAGCGAAAACGTTGAGGCGTTAGAAATGAGGAAGAATGATCATGTCAAGTCATTTTTACGAAATCACATGTCAAATATGTAATTCAAAGGAACATGTCACACAAGTTTATCCAACCTTGCAAGCCCTGCAAGAATGTCTCCATAACTAAGTCAATTTCATAAACACCTTTTAGAGACCAAATCCAAATTCATAATCTCAAACCTACAATTCTTGTTGGAGAACCATCCAAACTTCAATTGGAGTAATGATAACCATGTACAACCATTGCAACAACCTCCCTAGGTACACCGACATTTTCAAAATTCTCAGAATTATGCACCATACCTCTCACCACCTAGGAAAACTCTTGAGTATACTTTGCATGCATTCATTGAGAAACAAGAAGCTGTCGATAACCAAAATATGCAAACATTGATTGATCTGAAATATACTTTTGCCAAAATCACATCTGCATTGAACATTAATAAGAAATGAAAGTTTCATGCATAACCACAATCAAACCCCAAGAGTCATCAAAACCCTCACGAGAGTAGTTCTAGTAGTTAATATTACTCTTCGTAGTGATAAGGTCATCCAAAGACCCATTCTTGAACATCATAAAGTTGAAAAGGAGTTGAAAAAGAATGATGGTAAGGAAAAAGTTGATGAACCATTACCTATCGTTGATGATACGATTTTTCACAAGCATCTCCATTTCCTCAAGTATTGAAAAAAGAAATTGAACCACTCCCTAGAGGTATATGGAATTTTCAAATAAGTGAAGGTCAATATTCCTTTATTAAATGCCATCAAACAGATATCATCTTATGCCGAATTTCTGAAAGACTTGTGCACTATTAAAAGAAAACATCAAGTAAGAAATAAAGCTTTTCTAGTTGAACAGGTAAGTTTCATTCTCTCAACTGATAATGCATTGAAATACAAAGACCCTAGTTGTCCAATAATTTCATGTATTATTGGAAATCATAAAATTGAACATGCATTGCTTGATCTTGGAGCTAGTGTTAATTTGCTTCCATTTTCGATTTACCAAAAACTTAATATTGCCGAGTTAAAACTAACTTCAACTACTATTTTACTTGTCGATATATCAGTTAAGGTACAGAAAGGAATTGTGGAAGACTTGTTATTATATGTCGATAAAT
The DNA here is from genome assembly GCA_019454045.1 of Zanthoxylum bungeanum. Lineage (NCBI taxonomy): Eukaryota > Viridiplantae > Streptophyta > Magnoliopsida > Sapindales > Rutaceae > Zanthoxylum > Zanthoxylum bungeanum. Next base: position 26,398 of record SKCR01003149.1, read on the forward strand.
TTATATATCATGTGGATTTTATTGTATTGGAAACACAACTTGTAGCAGACAGTTATAAGCCAATTCATGTAATACTTGGTCGTCCATTTTTAGCGATAGCTGATGCTTTAATTAACTGCAAGAATGGAATCATGAATTTATCCTTTGACAATATGACGTATGAGCTTAATATTTTTAACATGTGCAAACAAATATATGATGATGATAATGAAAACGAGAGCATGGAACTAATTGAACCAATTTTGGAGGAACATATTCAGGGGAGTTTATCCGACCCTATGAAAATTTGTACATCTAATTTTCTTGAAACAAGTACATAATTAGATTCAGATATTTCTAATGATTTCTATTTACTTGATTCTACATAGGTACTGGAAGACGATGAAGAATCAAAAGTTTGAGGAATTAGGAACACTTGAAGACGAAAAAACTTATCCAGAAGGATTGAAGTATGCATTTTTTGGAGATGAACAAATTTACCCTGTGGTATTTTCTTCTTCCCTCACAAGTGACCAATAAGGTAAGTTGTTAAAAGTGTTAAGAGAACATAAACTGGCAATTGGATGGACTTTAAGAGATATAAAAGACATTAATCATTTGATATACACATATAGAATACATTTAGAAGATAATGTCAGGATATATCGTCAACCCTAAAGAAGATTAAACCCTCACATGAAAGAAGTTGTAAAAACCAAAGTCCTTAAACTTCTTGATGTAGGCATTAACTACCATATCTCCAATAGTAAGTGGGTAAGTCTTACATAAGTTATGCCTAAAAAGTCTGGAATAACTGTCGTAAAAAATGATAAAGGAGAATCAATTCCAACTCGAATCCCATCTAGTGGCATATGTGTATTGATTATAGAAAACTAAATGACGCCACTAGAAAATATCATTTTCCTTTACCATTTATTGACCAAATTTTGGAAGGAGTAGCATGAAATCCATACTATTGCTTTCTTGATGATTACTCAGGTTATTATCAAATTCTCATTGCTTTAGAAGACCAGAAAAGACCACATTCACATGTCCATTTGGAATATTTGCATTTAGGAAAATGCCTTTTGGAATTTGTAATGCACCAATAAAATTCCAACGATGCATGTTAAGCATATTTAGTGACATGGTTGAATATTATTTAGAGGTCTTTATGAATGATATAATTATTTTTGGGAATTCATTTGATAATTGCTTAAATAATTTGGAAATTTTTTTGAAAAGATGTGAAGAAAAATGACTTGTGTTAAATTGAGAAAAATTTCATTTCATGACTGATTCAAGAATTGTTTCTCATTCAGGAATTATTTTGGGTCACGTTGTGTCGTCTAAAGATATTGAGGTTGACATGGCAAAAATGGAGGTGATCTCTAAATTACCACCACCAAAAACAGGAAGGGAAATTCGTTCTTCTTAGGACATGCATGATTTTATAGAAGGTTCATTAAAAACATTAGTACCATATCCATACCATTATGTAACCTAATATTAAAAGATGCAATATTTGAACGGACAAAAGAATGTCAAAAATCATTTGAAAAGATTATCAGTCTTTTAAATTCTGCTCATATCATGCAATCCTCTGATTGGTCTTTGCCTTTGAGCTAATGTGTGATGCCACTGATTATGCAATTGGCGCAGTATTAGAACAGAGAAATGAAGGTAAGCTGTACGTAATTTATTACGCAAGTAGAACTTTAAACAGTGCACAAATGAATTATACCACCACATGAAAAGAACTACTTGCTGTAATATTTACATTGGAGAAATTTTGATCATATTTAATTAGTTCATCAACCATTGTTTATTCTAACCATGCTGCTATTAGATATTTGATGTCTAAACATGATGCAAAGCCAAGATTACTACGGTGGATTTTGTTGCTTCAATAATTCAATCTCACAATCAATAATAAGAAATGAGCATAGAATGTAGTTACAGTTCATTTATTAAGACTCACAAATGAGTCATAAATTGACACAACTCCTATCAATGACTTTTTTCTTGATGATTTTTTTATTTTCTGTTTATATAATACTTTGGTTTGCTAATATTGTTAATTTTCTTGCAATATGAGAAATACCTACAACCCAGAGCCATCAAGACAAGAAGAAATTTTTGACCGAAGTCAAAAGATTCTATTGGGATGATCCATGTCAATTCAAGTATTTCCCTGATCAAATTTTTCGACAATGCATATCGGACAATAAGATAAGTAATGTTATTCAGTTTTGTCATTCATAAGCATGCGGAGGTCACTTCTCGTCTAAATAAACCGCTGTAAAAATCTTACCGTATGGATTTTATTGCCCCACATTATTTAAAGATATACATACATTCTACAAAACTTATGAAATTTGTGAAAAGTTGGTATCCATTTCAAAAAAAAAAAAATGGTGTCGTTAAATCTCATTCTTGTCATTGAAATCTTTAATTGTTGGGGAATAGATTTCATGGGTCAATTTCCACCATCATTTAGACGCCGTCCCCCAAGCCATTGAACTAGAACTGATGTTGTGAATCTATGCTACCCTCCAAGCTCTGAATCTAGGATCTAGGGGCATCTGTCATCCCTAGTCCTGAACTAGGATCTAGGGGCGTTACGTATCGCCGTCCCCCTAGTCATCTACTTATGCATATATGATATCCGTCAATTCCATGAGATTTCGAGGAATTCTTAGTTGAGCATGAGATAGTATCCCAGCTCACAGCACCTGGAACATTACAGCAAAATGGTGTTGTAGAAAGGAGAAGTCGGACCCTACTAGATATGATGAGATCTATGTTTAGTTATAGCTCACTACCTAGTTCATTCTGGGGATATGCACTACAAATTGCAATGCATATCCTTAATGTAGTTCCATCTAAGTCTGTTCCTAAGACTCTCTTAGAGTTGTGGAATGGTCGTATAACTAGTTTACGACATTTCCGCATATATGGGGGTCCAACACATGTGCTGAAGAATAAGACTACAAAGTTCGAGTCACATTCTCAGGTGTGCCTATTTGTAGGCTATCCTAAGGAGACCATTGATGGATTCTTCTATAGTCCTGATGATAACAAAGTATTTGTATTGACAAATGCTACGTTTCTAGAGGAGGACTATATGGGGGAGTTAAAGCCTCGAAGTAAGGTGTTACTTGCTGGTTCGACCAGTGTACCATCGTCAACGATAGTTGACAAATACATAGCACATTCGACATCTGATAGTCAGATGCAAGTTCGTCAGAATGATCTATCACCTAGATGCAGTGAGAGGGTAGTACGACAACTTGATCGCTACATTGGGGTTGGAGAGGCACAAGTTTTCGCATTCAGTGATGGTATAGATGATCCATTGACCTATCGTAGTGCAGTGGATGATTATGACAGAGAGGAATAACTCAAAGCCATGAACCTAGAGATGGAGTCCATGTACTCCAACTCAGTCTGGGAACTTGTAGACCAACCTGATGGGGTGAAACCCATAGGTTGCAAGTGGATCTACAAGAGGAAGATGGGAGCAGATGGGAAGGTACAAACCTTCAAGGCTAGGCTAGTGGCCAAGGGTTATACCCAGAAAGAGGGAGTTGACTATGAGGAAACTTTCTCGCCAGTAGCCATACTCAAATCCATTCGCACTCTTCTATCCATTGCCGCATATTATGACTATGAAATTTGGCAAATGGATCTCAAGACTGCATTCTTGAATGGAAATCTTGAATAGAGTATCTATATGGTACAACCAGAAGGGTTCATAGCCCAAGGTCAAGAGCAAAAAGTTTACAGGCTGCAAAGGTCCATTTATGGACTTAAACAATCATCTCGATCTTGGAATATAAGATTTGATACCACGATCAAGTCTTATAATTTTGAACTGAATATTGATGAGCCTTGTGTATACAAGCGCGTCATTGACGAGAAGGTGGTTTTTCTTGTTTTATACGTCGATGATATTTTACTCATTGGGAATGATGTAAAGATATTATCGGACGTGAAAACCTGGCTAGCTAATCAATTCCAAATGAAATATTTGGGAGAGGCCAATTATGTTCTTGGGATTCAGATACTTTGTGATCGCAAGAAACGACTGTTAGCTATGTCTCAGACATCCTATATCGACAAGATCCTTATGTGATTTGGGATGCAGAATTCTAAGAAAGGCAATCTGCCTTATCAGCATGGAATTCATTTGTCAAAGGAAAAGTATCCTAAGACACCTCAAGATGTTGAGGAAATGAGACATATCTCATACGTCCCAGCAGTTGGTAGTATCATGTATGTTATGTTATGCACGAGACCGGACATCTGTTTTGCAGTGGGAGTAGTCAGTAGGTTTCAGTCAAACCTAGGATTGGATCACTGGGTGGCTGTGAAACACATTCTCAAGTATCTTAAGAGAATGAGAGATTATATGCTTGTGTATTCAGGTGAGGATATGATCCTAAGGGGATATACGAACTTTGATTTTCAGACATACGTCGATTCTAGGAAATCAACATCTGGATAAGTGTTTACCCTAGGTGGTGGGGCTATAGTATGGCGGAGTATAAAGCAATCTTGCATTGGTGACTCCACCATGGAGGCTGAATATGTAGCATCTTGTGAAGCAGCTAAGGAAGTAGTATGGCTCCGTAAATTCTTGGGAGATCCAGAAGTTGTTCCAGATATGGATAGACCACTCACACTTTATTGCGATAATAGTGGTGCAGTGGCAAACTCCAAAGAACCAATAAGCCACAAGAGGGGAAAGCATATAGAGAGGAAATATCATCTCATCAGAGAGATAGTGCAAATATGAGATGTTACCGCACAAAGATTGCATCCGCAGAGAACCTGGCTGATCCGTTTACAAAGACCTTGTCGGCTAAAGTGTTTGAAGGTCACCTAGATGGTCTAGGATTACGTGACATGTCTCATTTGCTCTTGTGCAAGTGGGAGATTGTTGGGATATATGCCCTAGAGCTACTTATGATGTAAACGGCTTTATGTGTTTTGAAATAAAATAATACATTATTCATTTATCAAAGTGTTTGTTTAATTTTCGCATATTATAAATTATCTTGAATACCATAGATTACTTATGTATCTTCAGACTTTGTGTATGAGTGTCATACACAAGATGATTTAAATCTGAATTTAGTAATCTTAAATAGTCCATAGAGAGCAAACAAAACGGGTACTTTGTTTGTGGTTTATCTATAGCGGCGGTCTATTCTATATTTGTATGGCAACCTTGATCCGAGATCGTCCATGTAGAGACATGAGAATTGAGGCACCTTGTATGATGTGATCATATAGGACTAGTCCCAGATAGAAATGACATTCTTTTAATATACGTTAAATAAAGAAAGTCATTTTGATTTACTAGATGGTCATATATGGATTAATCTTAATCCTGAGTGTACTACGAACTCATGTATGGCAGGCTATGTCCTTTGATTTACAAAGGTGAGGTTGGTGTAGCAGTCCCGACCAATAACTATGTACTTTGGGGGCATGGTCTGTTGTGTAACTGGGAATGTTTTACATAGATATAGAGTTCACTCCTTCTTGCGAGAAGTAGATGAGTATTTTCTTAAGGCTTGATTCGGTGCTTGAAAGATTTGAGCGCTCAAGTCTTTCTATTACGAATATAAATATTAAAATTCATATTCGTTATGAATAAATCGTTCATTAAAGAATCAATGGTACTTAAGGTAAAAATAATTAGAGAGGTATAACGGACATTGTGACCCGACTCTAATTATGAGATACTCGTGAACGGTTAATCTATATGCAATGACTATATCGATGGACACCGACTTGGATCGGCTTAATATATCATCTACGGCAACGAGAGTGCAGCTTCGGGTTTTTAGTGGAATAACCCGGAGTTAATAATTCAGAATATTTAATTAAGACCTTAATTAATATTTTGCATTATTGGAGCTCGAAACCGTAGGTCCATTTGGTCCTCGTGCTAGCTCGATTTACTATAGCGGATTTAGTATAATTGGATAGTCCAATTATATACTCACATATGTATAAATATTATTAACATGATTAATAATATTATTTGTCACACTTGGAACTATATATTAAAAGTTAATATCCGGCTTCAGGTATGTTTGTTATAAACATGTCCACTACTAGTTTTAAAATTGGATTTTGATACTGGATGTAGTACATGCATATGTACTGATGTGCGGGATCTGCTTATTAGCAGGAGACTCGCTTCAGTTGAGATCGACCTATGAGTCAGAAACAGACGAGAGTCGTTGTTTTGGCCGTGGGAACCTAAGTTTTGGAACTACCCTTTGGGTATGTACTTAAATTAGGAAACTGTTATAATGTACCTAGTTTGACTAGAAACATTATCTCTATATCTAGTTTAACCTGTTGCGGGTATACCTTTATGTTCCAGAACACTGGGTGTTTTGTTTATAAAGATGATATTGAGATATACACATTAGATGTGAATAACAGTACTTATATTTTGAATATAAACAAATCTCAAACATATAACATGACAAACAAATGGCTCAAACTGAATTAATCAGATGAGACTTATTTATGGCATTTTTGTTTGGGACACATTAAACAAGACTCGTATATCCACACTTTCGAAGAGTGGATACTTGGACAGATTTGATCCTAATTCAAATGACGTATGTGAATCTAGTTTATTAGGCAAAGTGCTTAAAACGCCTTTTAACGGTAAAGATGTACGTGCCACCGAGCTGTTAGCCCTCGTTCATGGTGACGTATGTGGGCCCATGTCTAGCTAGGCTAGAGGTGGTTATGAGTACTTCGTAACCTTTACGGATGTTACATCACATTATGGTTATGTGTATCTTATGACACACAAATCAGAAACATTTGATATATTCAAAGAGTTTCGGCACGAAGTAGAAAAACGGACCGGCAAAAGTATTAAAACATCACGATTGGACCGTGGTGGAAATACTTAAGCAATAATTTTCTCGATTACTTGAAAAAGTATAGTATTCTTTCACAGTTAACTCCTCCTAGAACACCTCAATTGAATGGTGTGTCCGAACGGAGAAACCGAACCTTGTTGGACATAGTAAGGTCAAGGATGAGTCGCTCTGAGCAACCAATTTCCTTCTAGGGATACGCATTGAATAGTGCAATACTTATTTTGAATAAGGTTCCGTCAAAGTCTGTTAGACAGACTCCGTATGAAATATGGACAGGAAAGAAACCGGGTTTCACATTCCTGAATATTTGGGAATGCTGGACATATGTTTGGATGGTACCAAACTAGAACCTAAATCGGATAAGTGCCTATTTGTAATTGGTTATCCTAGGGAAACCAATTCCACCACTCACAAGAGAACAATGTAATTGTTGCTCTCCATGCGGCTTTCCTAAGAGGAATTCCTATATGCAGTGATAAATGGGAAGAAAGTAAAACTCGATGAAAATCAGAGTAATACTATTCCAGGCACCGAGTCCTCATGGAACACCGACAGTTCATCAGGGATGAAACTATACCAATAATTTTCGAATACACAAGAACCATGTAGGTCGGAGAGAGTCAGAAAATAACCTAAGAGGTATGGGTTTCTGATCTCACCTCATGTAAACATTAGTCTTATTGAGGATACTGAACCGACTACATATGAGGAAGTTATACGAGGTATCGACTCCGCTATATGGCAAAGTGCCATGAAGTCCGAAATGGATTCCATGTATACCAACCATGTTTGGACACTGGTTGATATACCAGAAGGCATTGTGTCTATTGGTAGTAAATAGGTCTTCAAGGAAGACAAACATGGATAGCAACAGACAAACGTACAAAGCTAGACTTGTAGCGAAAGGGTATCGTCATCAACATGATGTCGATTACAACGACACATTTTACCCGTTACCATGATTACATCCATTCGGATAATGCTTGCAAGTGCTGCATATTTCATTTATGAAATATGGCAGCTGAACGTCAAAACCGCTTTCCTTAACGGAAACCTTTTGGAGGATGTATACAACATCCTGAGGGTTTTGTTGTGCTGAAACATGCAAACAAGGTTTGCAAGTTAATTTGATCCATTTATGGATTGAAGCAAGCATTATGTTCTTGGAACCAACGTTTTGATGAGATCATAATGGTATATTGTTTCATTCAAAACGAAGATGATTCTTGTTTATATAAGAAGGTTAGTGAGAGCGCACTGACAATGATTGTCCTATTCGTTGATGATGTATTGCTTCTTAGCAATGACATTCCCATATTACAATCGGTGAAATCTTGGCTTTCATTAAAATTCTCCATAGAAATACTTGGGAGAAACAACCTTTATTCTAGGAATAAGGATCTACTATGAAAGATCTAAAAGTTGTTGGCACTCTCCGAGAATTCGTACATTGTTAGACATGTACGTGACCTGGTGTCTCATATGCTTTGAGCATCTGGATTCACAATCAGGCCGATCTAGGTGATGGTCACTGGATTGATGTTAAGAACATCCTTGAGTATCTTAGACGAACTAAGGATGCTTTTTTAAGCTATGGAGAATGAGAACTTGAAGTGACTAGGTTCACCGTTGTAAGTTTCCAAACCGATAATGACGACTGTAAGACGTAATAATGGTACGTAATTTTGTTTGAACAACGGAACAGTGAGCTGGAAATCTTCCAAGCAAGATATTGTTGCCGATTCAACCACTAAAGCGGAATACATTGCTGCAGCTGAGGCAGCAGAATAAACATTTTGGATCCATAAATTCCTAATTAGATTATGAATAGTTCTGTTAGCAGTTGAGCTAGGCTACAACACAGGCTAAAGAATCACGGTCTCATCAACGATCCAAGTATGTACTTCAACGGTTTTATCTGATTCGTGAGATCATACATCGTGGCGATGTGATGATCGAATAAATCGCATCAGATAATAACCTTATAAATCTGCTGGCGAAAGTGATATCTCAGCATAAGCATGAGCGACCCGGTTCATATGTTGGACACTTGAGTGATTGGCTATAGGCCAAGTGGGAGATTGTTGGACAATTATGACCCATATCATCACTATTTTGTAAAGGATGTGGTGCTCTTGTACAAAATTAACTATGTGACAAAAGAAATTGCTCTTTTATCATTTGTAATTGGATTACCTGGATATATAAATGATAAAAGTCCATATGATTAGTACCAAATTAATAAGATATGAGACAATATTAATCCACGAAAGGTTTAATCATTAAATATCTCTAGTCGTAGTATTATCGAGACTGGACATCGATCATGCGGAATAGGCTAGTATTACACTTGTGCGCGTTATGGAAGCGTAACGGCATAGTTCTCATATATTTAAGTAGGGTAGGTGTATTTGGTCTTAACTTGAGACTTGCATTGCTAATACTTGCGACAATCAGTATACTTTGGTTTTGGTCGTCCGGGGCTTTAACAGGTTCTGTGTACGCCTCTTCTGGGTATACTGAGAATCATAATGTATTGGGTGTGATGTCAAGATGAAAGTATCACTTCAGTCATATGGAGATGATGATCACGCATGGATACAGAACCGGTACTCTTAAGTACTGCAGTCATCGGGATAATATGACTAGGTCATGATTATCCGATTATAGAGACTAGTTGCCAGTGATCCGATATATGCATCGTACGGGGTAGACACAATTCCAGCCCCAGGCCTTGCATGTGACATCCGATACTGGATCGTAATACGCAATACTTAGTATACTATGCCTGATAAAGATTATATATTCCTTAAAATAATATTTCTGGAGAATTGGGTAGGTACGGTGCTTTGCTAGAAGCCAACTATGTCTTGTAAATCGGTAAGAACGTGGTACCGGGTACGCACATGTTCGGATAGTCCGACAACTGGATTTACTGCCAACATATCCAGGGATCTCTTGGGTCGCTTCCCGAAGATTCACCGATGATATTTGACTCGAATAAAATTAATTTGGGATTAATTATGAGAGAGAAAATTAATTTGGAATTAATTACGGTAAGAATTAATCTGGGATTAATTAATAGAGAGAAAATTAATCTGGGATTAATTGCGTCGAGAGTTTATCTGGGATTAAATTCGTCGAGAGGAGAGGACGCGATTAATTTGGAATTAATCGGTAAAATGAATTTAATAGTGAAATTAGATTTTACTATTTAATTAATTGAGCTAAAATAATATATTAGATATATTAATTGAAATTGGATTTCAATGCGGAATTAAATTGGATTTTAATTCTAGCGAACGAATTAATTTAGAATTAATTCGCAATCGACTTTCCTAATAATTTTGCGAGACATTATTATTTAATTATATTGGATTTAATTACGTCGCGACGGAAAATTCGTTTAGTTGGATTAAACGAACCGGGCCCAAAGTGTGTTGTGTAAGTCAACTTGAATTTTGAATTCAAAGTGGTGTGACCCACTCACTTACATCAACTAGTCACTATTTGATGGAAGTGGTTGGCATAATAAATTGGATTTATTCAACCAACACATCAACCAAGTCATAACTTTTGCTTTTATGTTTTGGAAACAAAAATCAACTATTCACTCTCTCCTCTAAGCCTCCAAAACTGTGAGCTTCATCCTCTCCCCATGGAATTTTGTTGCAAAATTTCTACTTGCTAGCATATTAAGGAGTCAAAGAATGTGATAGGGAAACTCACCCTTGGGTTGGAATCACTCAAAGAAGGCTTGGAACTTCCAACAAACATACAAAAGTCTTGAAACTCATCCGATCAATGTAAGTCTTCTGCAACTTAATTTTGATTTATTCACACACAAATCACTCTTAGAGATCATTGGCATGTTCTAGGAACACTAACAATTTGAACGGTAACTAGAACCAAATCGCCAAAAATAACATCGAGAAAGATAATACAGTTTAAGCAAAAGTATGTATACGATTAAACTCAGTTTAAGAACTTTGTTTCTAAGTCATTAGCTGAATAAGTAATATTCTAAAGAAGCTACCTAGAATTAACCTTCCTAATACAAGCCCTTCAGTAAATAACACTAGTTAGCAAGAGATACAAAAAGACTTTGACATTGTATTATGAAATGCTAAGCTCCATAGATAATAAGAGAAGTGAGAACTTAGAAGAACAGAACCTATAAAAACTTGAAGCTTAGTGAGAAAATAGAGAGTTAAATAGTTAAGTTATAGAGACGAACACAAGTTTGTGATACGTAAGCAGTGTTAAGGGAAGATACAAGAGATTATTCTTTTTACACTTACACCAGAATGGAATCAGTACACGCGAGAGGCTCAACAATGGATAACGCTAGTAGTTTAGAGAAGTTCGAAAGTACGTGTTGGAAAGAACAAGATAGAGACAAACAAAGTTAACCATAGTTAGGAATCGAAGAATAAGATTTCTGTAAGACGTAACAATGGTCATAGCTTAACGGTAGTATTAAGTACTCAGTAGAACTCTTACAAAGCAAGGCCAAGTAATTGCCATTTAATCAAGAAATTCAAGAGATATCACGCATGAAACAGTTATTAGGAGAAGAAGAAGAGTAATGCATAAAGTAAAGTATCAGGCCATGCAAACAGAAATAGAGTACCTTCTAGGCTACGATACAATTTATGGAGCAAAATAAAGAATGAGTATGTAGACGGTTATAAGTTGGTGACCTAAGGAATAACATGTGAGTTATGTAGCTTGTGATGAGATGTTTTATACCGAGAATCTTGGATCTAGACAAACTACAGGATTTCTGTTTTAAAGAGGATTTGAGGACGAATCCTAATTAAGAGGGGAATAATTTGTAACATTTGGTAAACCTAATGACTTGTACAGTACCAGAGCCTGAAGACTATTATAATTCGGAGGCATAATACTTAATATAAATCATGTTCAAGCAAGTACGTACTCATAAAATGGCATTTGGGATTTTTGAAAGATTCCTTGAAATTTTGACGCGAAACTTAGTTTATGTTCCACCTCGAACAACTTTTAGAAATCGGGTCGTAATATTTTCATGCGATCTCTAATTATTATGAATTTTATATTTTCGGAAAGCTGAGACCGAGAGATACAACTTTCACGTTGGATATTTTTCCAAATTCGAATCATAAATGGGTCAAAAATCATGATTTCCGTAACATCAACAATAAATTTCGGGAAAGGACTAGAAATGGGACATGTGGCAAAATTTCAACCACTCATTTTATCACAAAAAATCAGCCACTTTGCCTATAAATAAGGCACTATTCATGCACCCCTAAGAGGTGAAAAAGGTGAGTTTGAGTGAGGGAGATGATCTTCAAAATTTTCTCAATTTCCATGAAAACAATGAAGAACTGATGTTGAGCTCACAAGTTTTCTTGGTCAATTAAGTTTCCATTATCTTTCTATCTTCTCAATTTTCAATTTTTAACAAAGAATATAAAGCCCCAAACTCGCACCATATAAACCCTAGAAATTTGGATTGTTAAATTGGCTTTAAATTAGTTGATAGCTTGCATTTTGGAGAAGTGTTTTGAGAGTATAAGCTTGTAATGATGTTAATTTGTAAATGATTATGTTAATGATATTATGCTTGGTAATTAATGATTATGGTTTGTGTTTGGGTGGTGATATTAGATGAGTTTTGAAGTTTGGAAGAGTGTCCAAGTGTTGGTGATGCATTGAGTAAACTAGGTAATGAGAAGCAAGTTGGAAACCTGGAAAAACAGTGCGGGTCGCGACACCCAAGGGGTTTGCGTCGCGACGCGTACTGGAAAATTTGACAGATTTGTTTATGTATTGATCGTGTTGCGACGCGCAAGGCCCTGCATCGCGACACGAAGACCAAAATTTCCCCAAATTGATATTTAATCGTTCCAGATCCATCCTAGCATGTTAGAGGCCACTCTAAGAGACTTGTATTGGTTTGTCTCATATAGTAATTCATGATATGAGATGCTTTGAGGTGATAGTAAGTGTTTGAATGCAAAACTTAGTGTATTCTCAAAACATATCCAGGACTTATATTCTAACCAAGTTTACTGATGAGCGGAAAATATATCACTATTTCCCGCCCATCTAACATAATATTTTGTATTGTTTCTTGGGTTTTATGAATATTTTATGTGTTTTGTGTTATTTTGTAGATAAATAAGGTTTCAGGACTCACTGAAATCAAATCAGGGCCAAAACAGCGAAAAACGGACAAAAATGACAAAATCATCATTTGGGCGTCGCGACGCGTAGCACTTCTACGTCATGACCTCTAACGTGTGCCGGACACGTGTCAAAATCAGAGAAGCTTACTATTATGAACACTTGCTAACATGCGTCTTCCACATGTCAACATCACAACAAATCTGCTAAAATACGCCGGACACGTGTCATCATCACATGTTGCCGACAATTATCATCGACACATGTCATTGCTGACGTCAGCATCACGACGCGCATAACTTTTCTGTGTCATGACACCGAGCCAATAATTCTACCGACAGCCACGTGTCATCATCTTCGAAAATCGCGTGCCACGCGTCAACAATCAACGGCGCGTCGCAACGCGAGGGGCCAAGTTTTGCCCATAAATTGAGGTCGATTTCATTTCAAAAATTCATACCTTCCTGAAGTTCCTAATAAAGGATAAAAGATTGTGTCTTATGTGTTTAGTTATAGTTATTTAATTTATGTATTTTTATTTTTAGTAGTAGTAGTACTTTCCTAAGGTTTTGAATAAGGATCTAAGAATTTTATTTTTATTTATTTAATTTTTGCACTTTTAATTATGCACTTTCATTTTCAGTATTAGTTGCAGTTTATTTACTTTTCTTTTATGTTTAGTAGTTAAATTTCCGCTGGGGGAAATGGTGAAGCTTTTATTATTATAATTTAGATTAATCTCCCTTAAATTATAATATATAAATTATCTTAAAACCTGACTAAACTGGATACCGCCTTTATGATCGGTTGGAATTAATTCAAAATCTGACTTAATCAGGATACCGCATATATGGTCAGTTGGTAATTATCACGCAAATTTATATATTATAATAAGGGAGATTTCTAAATTAGAAATAGTAAAGGTAGATTAATCTCACTTAATTTATAATATGGAAATTGTAATTTAATAATATGGATTAAAGTTGATATCACCTTAATGGCTGGTTTTATTTATGTAACATAATGCGACACCGCTTATAAGGTCGGTCTTTAGGTAACTTGAACTTGAACTTGAATTTAATGAATTCAGGTAACTTGGTTAACATAGACATATGATTAATTGGGTTATTTGGGTGTTTGCATCTGACCATCGACAGAGGCTTTTGCATATCTTCGTGTTCCAGGTTAGCAAACTGAGTTATTACACATATATAAGAGAATCAATTCATCATTAGAATAATATTGTGTGGAATCACAACCCTAGATATTTGTGTCTTTTATTATTTTCCTTAGTATTTTCTTTTGTGTTTTTATTTATTTATTTATTTAGCAAAATCGCATTCAACCAACCAATCAAGCAATCATTCCCTTCTCCCTTTAATTAGATATATGTAAATAAATAGTATCAATAATTAATAACAACAGTAGAAATTAAGTCCTCGTGGGATCGATATTTTTATACTACTTGGTAATTCAGAAAGAAATAATACAATTACTAACTTGGATAAGAATTTCACTTTTTAGTTGATTTTTTTTTTTGTTTATTTTAACTTTTTTTTTATTGCATTTAATTGACATTTGTGAGTATCGTCTCTGTAAACCTTCACGAGACTACAACTCGTCCACTAGGGACACCTAGAGGTTTAAAGGCTTGTTGCATACGCTAAATGCAACCGTGATTCCTACGAAAGTGGCTTAGGGTAATTTAGTATTAGTTGATTTCATTTTGTTTTGTTTGTTTTGCTCGAGAACTAGCAAAATGTTAGGTTTGGGGGTGTGATGAGTGGAAAATATATTAATATTTACCACATCTTTTACTTAATACTTTGTATGGTTTCTCGAGTTTATGAACGTTTTGATGTGTTTATTTTGCAGATAAAATAAAATTAGAACTCAATGGAATCAATCAAGACAAAATATGGAACAAATAAGGGCAAAAATTGGACTTGACAATTAGATTTTGGAGGTTGGAAATTTGAAATGGCGTTTTAACGAAGTACAATTTCGAAAATTTCAACTTTGCGCAATTTTCGTAGTTTGGCCATAACTTTTTACTCTGATATCTGATTGAGGTGATTCAAGTTTCCAATAAAAGAAGACTCAAAGATCTACAACTTTGATGTTCAAAATATTTTCGAATTTTGAAGTTTTCAAGACTGAAACGAATGAAGAATATAAAGTATGTTATGTGTAATTATTAAAGTCATTATAAAAAAAAAATGACAATTTACAATTCTCAAACTTCCACAAAACATGCTTGCATGTTTGGTGGAGGATTTGGTGGAGTGTTTGGTGCTATGTTTGGTGGCATGTTTGGTGGAGAAATTGGTGAAGGCAAAATTTTACCTATAAATAGAGCTTGATTTCATTTGTAAATTTCATACTTTCCTTTAGGTTTCTATTAAAGAACTTGAGAATTGTATCTTGTTTGTTTATATTTCTGTATTTTTATTTTTAGTAGTAATAATAGTTTGTTTGTTTTACCTTCTTTTATGTTTTGTAATTAATTTTCGCTAGGTTAAGGGTGAAACCTTTAATATGAAAAGGTAGATTAATCTCACTCACTTTATAGTATGGAAATTGTAATTTAATAATATGGATTAATATTGAAAACGTCTTAATGGCTGGTTTTATTGATTTGATATAATGTGACACCGCCTATATGGTCGGTCTTTAGGTGACAGATGATTACCGCCTATATGGCTAGTTTATGGATAAATAATAACACCTCCTTTATAGCTGGTTTGACTTAATTGGGTAACACTGACAATTTCTATATTATAATAAAGTGAGATTCGTACATTTGAAATATTAAAGGTGAATCCTCTAACCCCAATATTTTATTTTTAATCTAAGGATGTTATGAAGCACAATATTCACGAGTTTAATAATTGATTTTCTTTATATAATGTGTGATGTTTTGGCTTGTTTATTGAATTTTAACCTTAATGCTTCTTGTTGCCTGATCACCAATAAAATTGATGTGGTAAACTTAAAATGAACTTGACGAAGAGATTTTAGGTTTTAACCTTAAATTCAATAGCTCATGATCTCATCTTAGAGATTTCCTTCCAATATAGACATATACCTGTCGGGCGTGGGTAGCCACAATTGGAACTTGATCTTAATAAATTCAGAGTTTCTTGGTTAACATAGACATATAGTTAATTTGGATACTTTGGGTGTTTAAATCTGACCATTGACAGAGGCTTTTATATATCTTCGTGTTCCAGATTAATAACTGATTTATTACACATGTATAGGAGAATTGATTCATCATTAGAATAATATTGTGTGAAATCACAACCCTAAATGTTTGTGTCTTTTGTTTATTTTCCTTTGTATTTTCTTTTGTGTTTTTATTTATTTATTTAGCAAATCCACATTCAATCAACCAATCAGCAATCATTTCATTCTCACCCCAATTAGATACCTATAAATAAATAGAATCAATAATTAATAACAACAGTAGTAATTATGTCCTCGTGGGATCGATATTTTTAAACTACTTGAGAGATACGTGCGCTTGCGTTACGTGTGTGATTTCACCGATCAAGTGCTTGTAGGTAATTTCACTTTTGTGTGGTATTGCCATGTGTCACTTTAAAATTTTGAAATATTTGGTGTAATTAATAAGTTAATGAACTTATGGTGCGTTTACGTACTCGAAATCAGAATGAGATGAAATCAGAATGAGCTGGAATGTGAATGGTAAATCAGAATCAGAATAAATTGTGTACTCAACTCTAGGAATCGGAACATAATGAAGTAATATTACTATTGATGTGTTTACTTTGTTTAGTAATCGGAATGAATTGTTAAAAAGTTACAAAAATACCCTTAGTTATAATTATATATTAAATTATTATATATTGATTATTATTATTTTTAATGTATTAAATTACTAAATATTAAATTATTATTTTATTAAATATTAAATATCATTTTATTATTATTTATTGATTAATTTTATTAATTATTTATTACTTAAATATTAATTAATTATTAATGTATTAAATTATTAAATATTAAATTAGTCTTTTATTAAAATGTTAAATATTATTTTATTATTAAATATTAAATATCATTTTATTATTATTTATTGATTAATTTTATTAATTATTTATTACTTAAATATTAATTAATTATTAATGTATTAAATTATTAAATATTAAATTAGTCTTTTATTAAAATGTTAAATATTATTTTATTATTAAATATTATCAATTTTATTTATGATTTATAAATT
Source organism: Zanthoxylum bungeanum (assembly GCA_019454045.1). Lineage (NCBI taxonomy): Eukaryota > Viridiplantae > Streptophyta > Magnoliopsida > Sapindales > Rutaceae > Zanthoxylum > Zanthoxylum bungeanum. The sequence goes on from SKCR01003149.1 coordinate 43,723, forward strand.
AAGTATTAATTAATCATTACTTTATTAATTAATTGTCATTGTATTAAATTACTAAATATTAATTTATTCTTTTATTAAATTATTATTTTATTAAAATAGTAAATATTATTTTATTATTAACTATTGATTAATTATTAATTGTTAATACATTTTTATTTATTATTTATATATTAATATTAATTAATTACCTTATGGGTAATATTATAATTTCTTATCAATAATGGGAATGAGAATCTCATTCCCATGGGGGTGGTGGGAATGAGACTCTCATTCCTCATTCCCAAATATGTGGACCCCACTTCCATTTTTATTCTCATTTTTATTCAATTTTAGAAAGTAAACAACCTTTATGAAAATGATTTTTATTCATTTTTATTCAAATGTGTGTTTACTTTCAAGTAAACACACCATTAATCTAATGAATATATTTTCAATTTCTAAGTAAATGAATTTGATCTGATGAATGTATTTGTCATTTCTAGGAGGTTAATGATCTTTATTTAATGAATGTATTTGTTATTTCTAAATTAATGAATTTGATCTAGTGAATGTTTATGAGGTGAATGAATGTGATATAATGAAAGTATTTGTCATTTATAGGTAATAAATGAGTTCAATATAATAGGTTTGTTATTTTTTTTATCACTATAATATACACAACCTTATATTTTGTCAACAAATCTGCTAAAATGACACATGTTATCTAAGCATGTTAAATATCTAAACTTGACTAGAATACATGGCACTATGAAGCCATTTCACGTTTGTAGGGTGACCGGCGTAAACACACACGTATAACGCAAGCGCACGTATCGTTCAAGTAGTATAAAAATATCGATCCCACGAGGACTTAATTCCTACTGTTGTTATTAATTATTGATACTATTTATTTACAGGTATCTAATTATAGGAGAAGTGAATTGATTACTTTTGGTTGGTTGAATGTGGATTTTGCAAAATAAAATAAAAAAAGACTCAAAAGAAAATACTAAGGAAAATAAAAGAAAAGACTCAAGATCTATGGTCGTGACTCCACACAATATTATTATAAAGATGAATTGATTCTCTTATTTATGTGTAATAAATCAGATTGCTAACCTGGAACACGAAAATATGCAAAAGCCTCTGTCGATGGTCAGACGCAAATACCCAGTATAACCCAATTGAACCATATGTCTATGTCAACCAAATTACCTGGATTCATTAAGATTAAGTTCCAATTATGGCTACCCCCCCACCCGACAGGTATATGTCTATCATGTAAGGAAATCTATTAAAGGGTTATCTATCCTCAAGGAAGATCATGGGCTATTGAATCTAAGGCTGAAACCTAAAATCCTATGTCTAGTTCATTTTAAGTTTACCAAATTAATCTTATTGGTGATCAGACAACAAGAAACATTAAGCTTAAGACTCAATAAACAAACTAAAGAATTACCCATAATAAAGAAAATCAATTATTAAGTGTGTGGATATTTTGTTTCATCACTTCCCTAGAATAAAATAAAATGCTGGGGTTAGAGGATCCACATTTAATATTTCTTATCTAGGAATCTCACTTATTATAATATATAAATTATTTTATGTTCTGCTTTCTCAGGAATTAATAATGTTAAACAATTAAAACCAGCCATATAGGCGGTAATCCATTTAGTCCAACTACACCAGCCATATAGGCGGTAATTATCTGTCGCATAAAGACCAGCCATATAGGCGGTAAAGTAATTTATATTTAACCCGACCATATAGGCGGTAATAAAGTCTGACATTAATTAATCCGGTTAAATTATAATTTATAAATTATAGTTAAGTGAGATTTACCTAGATAATTATATTAAAGGTTTCACCTTTTACCCCAGCAGAAATTTGTGGATGCTGGAATTCGGTCGAGGTCCACAACCAGAATTTGTAGGTTGGGGGCATTAGCGATCCTGCAAGACAAAGGTAGAGTGAGCGGGAGCATACTACCACCGGTGTGGTGGGTGCCGGGGGCACTCCGACGCCCAAGTCAGTAGCATGAAATGAGCAGTAATTATGTAAATGTAAAAGGTAGGTTTGATGTTACCTTGACCTCTTTGGGTGGCCATGAGGATGGTGGTAAGTGTATAAGGGGATGGAGAGCTCTGAGAGTGCTAATGTAAGAAAGCATAGGATTGTCAGAAAGAAGTGAAGCTTGCCTCAGAGTTGAGAAACTCTCCCATTTTATAGATTGAAGGAAGTCACTTTACAGTTGGAATATAAGTTGTACACGTGATGGTGGGATCTACAATGTGCTGAAGTCTCTGATGATAGGACCCACAACATGTTCAATACTATCTTTCGATAATGAAGAATCTTAGCATGTGAATTTATGCTTTATGCTAGACAAAATTGGGGAAGAGTGGTTGATGAGTTATCTGTAAGCATGTGGCGTGATTATAATTCAATAATGCTAGGTTTTATGGGTTTGATTTTACACTCTTGGGCCTTACTTACTGTAGGGTTTTGAACTGTAAAGACGATTTTACCCTTGGCCCAAATTTGGCCCATACAGTTTGTCCCATACTCTCTAAGTCAAGAAGTTCTTGATTTAGAGAGTATTTTATACGTGTCGAACGAAACAAGATGTAAGAGTGCCAGTTGAGAATGCATAGTTCATGTTACATACGATAGAGAGAATTCAATGTCTTTTGGACTAAGAGTAGTCTAAGTCTTCAACTTGGCTTGGCATGAGCCAGGGGATATCCTCGGTCGACTGAACCAGATAAAGGCCAGGACAATTTCCATATTACTGGTCAAGGACCAGGAGAGTCTTCAAATTTTTCTAGACCAGATGAAGGTCATGTGCCGAACTTGACTCGTCATGAGCCACGAGGGATGTCCCCAGTCGACTGATCCAGATGAAGATCAGGATAATCCCCATACTATGGGTCAAAGGACCAGGGGAATTTACAATATCGTCTGACCAGATGAAGGTCAGGTCTTCAACTTGACTCTACATGAGTCAATGGGGGATGTCCCCGTTCGACTGAACTAGATGAAGGTCAGGATAATCCCCATACTACGGGTCAAAGGACCATGGGAATTTACAATATCGTCTGACCAGATGAAGGCCAGGTCTTCAACTTGACTCTACATGAGCCAATGGGGTATGTCCCCGGTCGACTGAACCAGATAAAGATTCAGGAGTATATTCACACGACATTATATCGTATGGACTGTAGGAAGTCCATGTCTTCCATTTGACTCTACATGAGCCATAAGGGATGTCCCCAGTCGACTGAACCAGATGAAGGTCAGGATAATCCCCATACTACGGGTCAAAGGACCAGGGGAATCTACAATATCGTCTGACCAGATGAAGGTCAGGTCTTCAACTTGACTCTACATGAGCCAATGAGGGATGTCCTCAATCGACTGAACCAGATGAAGGTCAGGATAATCCCCATACTACGGGTCAAAGGACCAGGGGAATCTACAATGTCGTCTGACCAGATGAAGGCCAGGATAATCCCCATACTACGGGTCAAAGGACCAGATGAATCTACAATGTCGTCTGACCAGATGAAGGCCAGGTCTTCAACTTGACTCTACATGAGCCAATGAGGGATGTCCCCAATCGACTGAACAAGATGAAGGTCAGGATAATCCCATACTACGGGTCAAATGACCAGGGGAATCTACAATGTCGTCTGACCAGATGAAGGCCAGGTCTTCAACTTGACTCTACATGAGCCAATGGGGGATGTCCCCAGTTGAATGAACCAGATGAAGGTTCAAGAAAGTCTACACACTTCACTATACCTAATGAAGGTACATGGGAATCTACACACTCCATGCATAATGAAGATCCATGAGGGTCTTCATTTCTCACTCTACAGGATCTAACATGAGTCAATGAGAATCTTTACACTACTAGACTTGAAGAAGTTCTATGAGAGTCTTTCATTCTCATACTACTAGTTCTGATGAAGGTCCATGATACTACTGTCGAATGGACATGTCGCATGGACCTGATGAATATCTATCAAGGTTATTACTCATTCCCATGATGAGGATTTATGAGACTACGGTCGAATGAACTTTATGAAAGTTCAAAGAATTCATCACTCACTCTCCTAGATGCTACAATGGAATGAACTTGATGAAAGTCATCACTCATCACTCTCCTATGAGACTACTGTCGACTGGACCTGTCAAATGGACTTGATGGAAGTCCAAGGAGGTCATTACACTATATTAGATCTGAAGAAGGCCCATGATACTACAATGAAATGAACTTGATGCAAGTCATCACCTCTCATTCTTCTATGAGACTACTGTCGACTGGACCTGTCGAATGAACTTGATGGAAGTCCAAGGAGGTCATGGTCGAATGAACCTGATGAAGGTCCAGGAGACACGGTCGAATGAAACTAATGCATATTTATGAGAATCACCATTCTAATAGACTTGATGAAAGTCCACGAAGCTATAATGAAATGAACTTGATGCATGTCATCACCTCTCATTCTTCTATGAGACTAGTGTCGACTGGACTTGTCGAATGGACTTGATGGAAGTCTAATGAGGTCATTCCTGATTCTACTAGACCTAAGAAAGGTCAAATGGGGGTTTATTCCTCATACTACAATCCTCACTCTACAGGACCTAACAAAGATTAGTGATGGTCCATGGACGAATGGACCTTGTGGAAGTTTAAGAATAATTTTCACTCTACCTAACTATAAGACAATTGTCAAATGGACCTGTCAAAGGTCTGGAGACTACGGTCGAATGAACCTAATGAAGGTTCATGAGGCTTTTCCAATGCTTTCTTGAGTTTATAGAAATTCATTAATATAGTCTAGAGTGGATGATAATCTCCATACGTAGTGTGGAGATGATTATCCTCATATGTAGTATGGAAGAGATGGATGTCTACCAAGGTCATTACTAATTATACAATACCTGACTAAGGTCAATGATACTACAATAGAATGATCTTTGATGAAAGTCACATAAAATTTCCATACTACCTAACCCGATAAAGGTTGGTCGAATGGACCTAAATGAGGTCCAAGGGAGTTCTTCATTCTACTATGCATGATAAAAAAATTCCATATGTAGTGTGAATTTGGCAATATTAAATCAACGTAGCATGGAAATGATGTCTAACCTTTCATGTGAATCGGAGATGAAATTTCATTTGTGTTATTCTGAGAGGATGACAATCCTTCACTGTCTTATGAGATTTCTTGCAATGTCATATGAACTACCTTTATAATGTCTGAACCTTGTTCGTGTAGTGTCGTATGGGCCTCTGATTTGTGTCAGATATTCTTCCGTGGGTTTTTTACATGTTGTTGCGATGGAATTAATGTCATCTCTCATGAAATGTCGTATGGAGCCTCCTTCTAGTGTCTCGGCAGTGTGGGTTTTTATGAATGGGTTTTGTGGTTGGATGGTAGATTCTTCTTTCACGCTTCTCTCTTTTTCACGTAGAATCGGTCCACACATCATACAAGAAGTCGATTGGCATGAAATGGATTTACTCGACAGATTATGGCGTGTAGACTGGCGTGTGGTTGCTTTGCTCGACAAATTGTGGTTCTTATCTCTGATCTTTTCTCTTTCGATGTGGGAAGGTTTTTGTTGTTTCAAGTCTGTGTGCCTCTCACGCACTACTCGATGTGGGACTCATGGCTTTTGGAAAATGGTTTTTTCTTTGTGGATGGAGCTAATTCATTATGTTGGCGATTGTTGGTTTCAGGCTGGATTTTTATTGTTTCTTCGGCCATCTCTAGCACCAATCGATGTGGATTTCCTTTTATTGCTTGCTGTTTGAAGCTTCTCTTCTCACCAATCGATGTGGGATTTGACTTAGATGAGGGATGGTTTTTTTTTTTTTTTTGTGGCTAGTTGGGCTGATAGTCTTCTTGTTTCGGCATATTGATGTATGTAGAGTGGCGTGTGGCAGCCTTGCAAGTGTCAAATGATGGCTGCACATGGAGTGGCTTTTGTGTGGTGGCAGAAGGTGTTGGCTTTTGTAGTATGCGTTTGGCGTGTGGTAGTATGGGAAATGTTTTAGTCAAATTTATGGGGCTGCTTTCTTTTTTTCTTCTTTCAAATTACTTCACTTTCACTTTTTCTTTTCAAACTGGCCCCACCTTGCTTTCCTCTTTTTCTTCTTTTGGTCAAAATCTTCTTTGCTTTCTTTTTAATCTTCTCTCTCTGCCAATTGCCCAATTCCCTCTTCTTTAGTCAAACAACAAAGCAAATCTGGGCCCACATTGCTTTCCTCTTTTTCTTCTTTTGGTCAAAATCTTCTTTGCTTTCTTTTTAATCTTCTCTCTCTGCCAATTGCCCAATTCCCTCTTCTTCTTCTTTTTTTTTATCACGCGGATTTTTTTTAATCACGCCATTTTTTTTTTATTAATCACGCCAATTTCTTCTTTTTTTTTATCACGCACGCCGATTTATTATTTTTTTTTTACCTGCCTCTTCATTGATCATTTTGGCCTAACTTTCAAATTTTTTTTTTTTTTAGTATGCTTGATTTTTTGCGGTCTGCGTACGACTATGGATTACATATGGCAGAGTGCCTCTTCATTGATCATTTTGGCAACTACGCATGTAAACAGTGGTTGTGTCCAGCTTCTTTCTTGTGTAAGAGACCATAATTGGCTTAGACAGTGGGTTTTCATGTAGTCTGGAGGAGATGAAAAACTTTTCTTGTAGACTGGAGGAGATGACAATCCTTCCACGTCATCGGGAGGAGATAACAATCCTATTTGCATTGCGTGAAGTAGATGACACACCTTTCATATCATATGAAGAAGATTGGAATTCATCTCTGTCGTATGACGAATATGGATATTCTCCCACGTCTTTTGGAGCTGATGATTTATAGGGAAATAATGCTGAAGTTATCTCGATTTGGATTTTCCTTATTGGTAGTTTGATTATAGGTAGACTGGAGAAGATTACTCCAACATTTCCATGGAATATGTGTCTTGTCGTGATAGGTCGGCTGAGGAAATGTGATGGTTTCTTTGGTGATTAAATGAATGGTCATTTGATGGTGAATTTTCACTTGCCATATTCTCGAATGCTTCTAAGAAATTGGGTTGATAAGATAGTTGAAATGAGTTGTAGCTTCACGCCTTTGAGTGGATGAAGAAAGAATTATGTTCCAGATACTATTGGAGATTAGTACTGGACTTTTACATGGATCAGTTTTTATCTTCCATTGATTGTAAATGTTATGTAAAGTGGCTGATTATGCCACTACAGGATCTGGTGTCTGTTTGTTAAGATTGTAGACCGATGGGGTCTTTGCTTGCTATGAATCGCTAAGGCCCCACGGTGGGCGCCAAATTGTGGATGCTGGAATTCGGTCGAGGTCCACAATCAGAATTTGTAGGTTGGGGGCATTAGCGATCCTGCAAGACAAAGGTAGAGTGCGCGGGAGCATACTACCCACCGGTGTGGTGGGTGCCGGGGGCACTCCGACGCCCAAGTCAGTAGCATGAAATGAGCAGTAATTATGTAAATGTAAAAGGTAGGTTTGATGTTACATTGACCTCTTTGGGTGGCCATGAGGATGGTGGTAAGTGTATAAGGGGATGGAGAGCTCTGAGAGTGCTAATGTCAGAAAACAGAGGATTGTCAGAAAGAAGTGAAGCCTGCCTCAGAGTTGAGAAGCTCTCCCATTTTATAGATTGAAGGAAGTCACTTTACAGTTGGATATAAGTTGTACACGTGATGGTGGGATCTACAATGTGCTGAAGTCTCTGATGATAGGACCCACAACATGTTCAATACTATCTTTCGATAATGAAGAATCTTAGCATGTGAATTTATGCTTTATGCTAGACAAAATGGGGGAAGAGTGGTTGATGAGTTATCCGTAAGCATGTGGCGTGATTATAATTCAATAATGCTAGGTTTTATGGGTTTGATTTTACACTCTTGGGCCTTACTTACTGTAGGGTTTTGAACTGTAAAGACGATTTTACCCTTGGCCCAAATTTGGCCCATACAAAATTTAACTACAAAACATAAAGGAAAATAGAAGAAGAAGAAGAACTATTACTATTACTGAAAATTAAAATACATAATTAAAAATATTATATATATATACAAAACTAGATGCAATCTTCTAAAAATAGGGAAAAGCTCCCAAGGAAAGCACACCAAATGAAGTGGTGAAGACCTGAATTTATAGACATTTTCTGGAAACGGCGTTGCGACGCCAAGGCCTTGGCGTCGCGACGCCAAGACGCGTCTTCAGTCAACACGGGTTGACCACACGGATTCTGTCGGCACAATCATGTGGTGACACGTGGCACGCGGTGATGGTGGTGCAATGAGAAGACGACACGTGGCACACGGTGATTGGTTGAGCTTTCGGTCCAATGAGAATCTGACACGTGGCACGCGCATAAGATCGGTCTAATGAGAGCTTGACACGTGGCAGCATGTGATTCGCCGGTGATTCGGTCCAATGAGGAGGGGACACGTGGCACGCGCATAGTTTGGTCTAATAGGATTGCGACACATGGCATCAGACGCATTTTAGTTGATCTTCTGTGATGATGACACGTGGCACGGCGCACGTTAGCAAGTTCGGCGCACGTTAGCAAGTCCAATTTCTCAGATTCTGACACGTGTCCCTCGGCGCACGTTAGCATGGCCGGCGCACTTTATGCGTCGCGACGTTGAAGGGCTTGGCGTCGCGACGCCGAAAATTACGAAAATGCCCATTTGTCATTTTTTTCTCTATTTTGGCCCCAAATTGCTTCCAATGCTTTCCCAACTTTATTTATCTGCAAAATAACACAAAACACATCAAAACGTTCACAAAACCCGAGAAACTATATAAAATATTAGGTTAGATGAGTGAGAAATAGTGATATAAATACCACTCATCATAGGGAGAGATTCTTTGGTGCAACAGTGGTATGGATGTCGTGGTACCACAAGCCAATTAAAAAATGACATATAGAGTTTCTTCACCTATTTTTTAGTTGTTTTTTAATTTTTAGCACGCGTGACAGTTGATGATTGGCTTGTTACATGGGTGACGTGGTACCACCATTGCACAGAAGAATTTCTCCATCATAGGGCAATTGAAATTTGAAAGATTGGAAGACTTGTACAAATACATCATGTAATTTTTAAGGCCTAAACTCAGATTTAACGGATAAGATGTGCTGTTAACACCCTATTTTCTGATTTTTTTTTTTTTTTTTGGATGATTAGGATATTACGATTTTCTTTGGTGTTTATTTTATTATTTCATTTTGCTTCTATATGTGTTACCTTAAAATATATTATTTACTTATAATGTTTATTTTCTATAACTGTAACAACGCAGTAGTCGATTTATATTTTATTTTTATTGCGATGAGATTTTCACATGTCATATAATGAATTTTAGATTACACACAAATAATTAAGAGAGTGAGAGATTAAAAAAAAGAGCGATTAGTGGTTGATTTAAAACCAAAATCGCCACGGGAGTCACCTGACCGCCTGATACGTACGGTCGTTGCGGCTATTTTAAGACGAAAACAACTCGAATCACTTTGGCCTTTAAAGATGACATGAAACAATAGTTATAAATTCAACAACAACTACAGTGTGTTTCTTAAAGTGCTTCATTCGCTCAATTGATAAGCTCTTCAGATAGTTTCACTGAGAGAACAGAGATGGGTCGACCTCCTAGTAATGGCGGCCCCGCCTTCCGCTTCCATACTGCTGAGGTAACTTTTTCTTCTTTATTTGGATATTGCGTGTTTAATTTCTTAATCTATTTTCGTAAATATTATCTGGGTCGATTTTATTTTAGGTTTTTTCTTCTTTCTTTTTTCTGGGTTCTTGTGTTTTGTGATATTTTAAGTATTTTAAATTTCGACTGTTTTTTTTTTTTAATTTGAAAAAAAATTAAATTTTAATATTTAAAGTGTATATGGACATTCAAGAATTTTTTGGTTAGATTTTGGGTTTTATTTGAAGTGTTTGGTTTTTGTGGATTAAGAATTTGATTTGATTTTGTATAGGTTCTGCTTGATTTGTTGTGTGTTTTGTTTTGATTACTGAAACTTGTTACTTGTATATAGAATATTATGTGTTTAATATCAATAGTGTGTAACTTTTCTTTTCTTTTGGTTTAATCTTGTTTTTTCATATGTTTGTTTGTCAAAATCCTATAGTCATATACTTTAAGTTGATGGATTTCTTATTTGAGGTGGTATGTACTTGGTGTTAAAGCTGGTTTATTTGGTATTTAGTTTGGATTTTTTGTTTAAGTGGTTTAGGTGTCTTATCTCTATTGTGTTGCTAACATTGAAGATGAAAATCACAAACAAAATTGAGGGCATGCTTTTGTGGTCGCTTGTTTCTCCTCAACATAAATCTAAAAATGAAAACTAGAAACTTGGATGTTGGATGTTGGTTGTTAAAAA
>SKCR01003150.1:0-52900 GCA_019454045.1 Zanthoxylum bungeanum
TATATAATAAATACACACAAGGTTAAATCCGTGACAAATCAAATTCAATATTTAAATGCATGAAATGGAATGAATCTCTCACCAATGCGTGAAATTCGAGAAATATTTAATTGACCTCCACGACCCTTGCTTATTTGCTTATGCTTTATCCAACATAAAGAATAAGACAAGGCCCCTTGCCCTGGTTTGAGTGATTTTAAAATAATTTTATTTTTTGGTTTAAATCTTAATAGAAGTGATGAAAAAATAAATTATGTTTCGTCTACTTTCTTATCTTAAAAAAAAAAAAGATAAGGCCTTTCTTTTTTATTGGAAATTTAAAATAATTCAAGGGTACGTTGGTAATTGTGGGACAAAAATATTGATTTGTATGATTAAGGATTGAAACTGTGATAAATTAACTTAAATCCCTTAATTAATTAATATGATTTAATGCTTTATATTCATTACTTATCATCACTGTTCTAAAATGTGCCGTCTAGGAGGCGTGTTTAGGTTTGGCGGCTTATGACCGTCGCGCATGGCCCCAAATCGTTGGGACTTTGTTCGAATGGGAGTCATTTTTCATCCATTATGATAAAATTTCAGCGTGAAAACCATCGACTCAAAATTTGAAATTGATATTTATTTTCCTGTCGGATTTTATACCATAATCCTAACCCTAACATTAATTTTACATAATTAACTCTCTAACTCATCAATTTCAAAAATAAAAATAAAAATCACAATTTAAAACAAAAATCCTCATATAAAAAAGAAACCCTAGTTTCTTTAATTTTTGTTAGTTTTTATCAATTGACCCATTATAAATCTTACCCATTACCCAAATAACATTTTCCCGATGATTAATTTATCCAAATCATCCCAAACCTTAAATCTAATTATGGAAATCCCCAATTTCCGATTAATTTCCTACGCTCCAGCTTGGCTTGGCGTTGGGTCACCATTCGATTAGTGCATAATGCCTTTTAGAACTTGTTTGTCACCAAATAAAAAAATAAAAATATTTTAAAAATAAATAAATAAAGACAATGGACCCACTTTAAAATACTTTTACTAGAGCGTACACATATAAACACTTGCCGTATAATGGTAGGGATTAGAATGAAATTAGCCCATTGAATTTAAGACAGTGGCATAAATTTAATCTAATTTACTTTGTTCATAGAGCCAAATAAAAGCAATCCAATTATTATTATTATTAATTTTTTTTTAAAAATAAAAATAAAAATCACAAAATTTTATAAAAATAAATAGATTAAGACAGTGGACCCTACATTGAAATACTTTTATTAGACTGTATACATAGAAATATTCTGCCGTATACCCATTGAATTTAAGACGGTATCATAAATATATTCTAATTAACTGTTACCTTTAGCGAGCAAAATATAAGTAATCCAATTATTATTATTTTTAAAATAAAAAAATAAAATATTTTAAAAATAAATAAATAAATATAATGGACTCCGCTTTAAAATAGTTTTATTAGAGTATATACACATAAATATTGGCCGTATAATGATAGAGATTAGAATAAAAATAACCCAAAATTTAAGACAATAACATAAATCTAATCTAATTTACTGTTGTCCTAAGAGAGATAAATACAAGTAATACAATTATTATTATTATTTGAATATCATAAATAAAAAAATTTAAAAAATAAATAAAGATAGTGGACACCATTTTAAAATACTTTTACTAAAGTGTACATAAATAAACATTTGGAGTTTAATCATAGGGATTAATGAAAAATAACCCATTGAATTCCAAATACAAGTAATCCAATTATTATTACTATTATTATTATTATTATTTAAATTACAGAATTATTTTAAAATAAATAAATAAATACAGTGGACCCCACTTTAAAAATATTTTATTAGAGTGTACATACAGAAATAATCACCGTATAATCATTGGGATTAAATGAAAATAACCCATTAATGTTAAGACGATATCATATATCTATTCTAATGTACTATTTTCATCAGAGAGCCAAATACAAGTAATCTAATTATTATTATTTTTTAAATACCAAAATTAAAAATAAATAAATTAGACACTGGACCCCACTTTAAAATGCTTTTATTAGAGTGTGTACACATAATTGTAGGGATTGGAATGAAAATAACCCATTGAATTTATGACAGTAGCATAAATCTAATCTAATTTACTACTCTTGCTCTCATAAGGCCAAATGCAAGTAATCCAATTATTATTATTTTTAATAAAAAAATATTAAAAAATAAGCAAATTAAGAAAAAGGACCCAACTTTAAAATAATTTTACAAGAATATATACACAGAAATATTCACCGTATAATCGTATGAATTAAAATGAAAATAACCCATTGAATTTAAGAGAATAACATAAATCTATTCTAATTTCAAAATGCAAATAATGTAATTATTATTATTATTTTTAAAATAAATAAATATTTTTAAAAAATAAATAAATAAAGACAATGTACCTCCATTTTAAAATATTTTTACTAAAATATATACTTCAGTAGGGATTAGAATGAAAATAATCCATTGAATTTAAAACAGTAATAAAAATCTGATTAATTTACATTTGTGCGAAATATAAGTAATCCAATTTTTTAAAATAACAAAAATAAAAATCTTTAAAAAATAATTAATGAAGACAGTGGACCCATTTTCAAATACTTTTCTTGTAATTTAAAGTCACCTTCTTCTTCATTCTTCATTTGAATCGTTAAAACACAACACAGAACCAGAAGGCAGAAGCTGAATTTTTTAAAATTTATATATTTATTTTAAAATAATTAAAATTTGAGCAAATAATGGAATTGTTTTTCATTGATGGGGTGAGGAGAGTGAAAGAGCGAAATCTTTAGTTGAAGAGATTACGTTGACAGTAAGTCATGTTTTAACACTTTCCATTTTTGACTTTTTGTTTGTGCTGTTCAGATAGCAAAGAGCTGAAACATTGTAACTTCCGTTTATATTTTTTGGGGGGGTGAAATATTTGACATTTTGTTTTTGACATTTGGGTGCTGAAATTTTTTGACTTTTTGTATTTTTTTTTTTCTGATTTTTCATATCACTTAGCTATAAATATTCTGTGATTTTTTTTCATCATTTCTGGGTTCTTTGAATTTTTTTTTTTTTGATCAGTACTTTTTGAGTTGGTGCAGGTAGCCTTTTTTTTTTAGGTGTATACTCATATGTTCTTTGTTTTTAATTTTTTTCTTCATTAAGTTGGCAAAAAAATTGAACTTTTTTTTGGGTTCTGTTACTTTGTGTATGAATGATTTATAATTTCCTTTTTATTTTGGATTTTTTATTTTGCGAAAAAACATGGTTTGATCTTGATTTTTGAGATATGAATTGTTAATTTGTTATGAATCATATATTGTATACAAAGACAGGTTAGTTATTTACTATGTTGTATTTTACAGGCCTTTTAGAGGTCAGAATAATTGTGTTTATATCACATGACTACAAAATCTCTTTTTTAATCTTGAGTTTCTGTTGGCTTGTTCATGCTTGCGAGTTGTTTGTGAACAAATTCTAAGTAATCAAAAAGATATGGGATGTGTTTTTTTATTGAAACTTTTCTTGTAAATTTAAGCAATGAAGTTCCTTCTATGTTAGATTTGGTTCTTACAATATGGGATTGACATAACCTATCTAGTGTGGTTTCATAGAAAGTAATTGATTTTTAATTTTTGATTCATTTATGAGTTACATTTTGAGATTTATGTGAATTATTAAGGTGATCTAGTATGGACCTTTTTCAGATTAAACCAGTTGGGACTTATATTTGGATCTGATGTGTAGCATGTGTCATCATTGCGGTTCTGAACCGACAATGGTAAAGGAGGAGAAGAGAAAACTGGAGAATGGAAATTCTTCGAAATTAAATAATGAAGGCTCCATTTGGTCCTGCAGAATATGTGGGGAGAAGCAAGAACAAGAATACATGAAGCCAGAAAATTTGAGTCCTTTTTCAACGCCAATGGTCAGTCCAACAACTTCATTGTCCAGCAGAGATCGGTCTTTCTCAAGCTGCAGTAAATGATTTATCCCGTCTCTCTCTTAAAAAATTTCGATTGGTTAGCTTGAACATTTGCACCATGGTATTGTATTCTAATTTTTCATGTAATGCTCTTTCAGGTGAGTTTTCAGTTGATGTAAATTCAAATGACAGGTAGGTTTCCCTGCATTTGAATTATGGTGCTGATAGACTATTTCTTTCTTTCTTTCTTTTTTTTTTTTTTTAGGTATTATTGACAATCTGAAGTCATTTCATAATTATTTTTGTTAGGAGAGATCAAGAGAAGGTGCAACAAATAGTAATCGGGAGGATGCCAGTTTTAGACTACATGGCCAGTTTCAAAATTCACGCTTAGAAGGTCCTGTAAATGGGCTTGATAGATCAAATAAAATGAACGGAAGCAACTTTAAGGATGGTGGTAATGGAAATGATAATGATGTAGTTAGAGAGTTGGAAATAATTCAGCCTAGTAATGGCCAAGAAGCAAAAGTTAATGGTGTTGAAAATATCAGTAGATCCCATGACAACTTATTTGAGGCTTCTCAGTCTACTGACAATGATAATGAAATAGACATGCAAATTTGGGAACCTCCAGAACCTGAAGGTCCAGAGGATGACATGGAAGTTAGTGTCGCTTATAATGACGACGACGACGAGTGTGGTGATGGCACAAAGTGGGGAAAGCCAAGTTCTTTGAGTCATTTCAGAGATGAAGGTGGTGGAAGACAAAAGTTTAAAGAGGAAAAACAAAGAGCAATGGAGGAGGTGGTAAGTGGGAAGTTCAAGGCCATTGTGATCCAACTTCTTAAATCTGTTGGTATAATCTCTTCTGGAAAAGATGGTGAAAGTTGGGTGGACATAGTTACTTCATTATCGTGGGAAGCTGTGTCATCTTTGAGGCCTGATTCAATAGATGGTAAATCAATGGATCTAAATAGCTACATAAAAGTCAAATGCATTGCAACTGGATCTCGCAGCCAAAGGTATGAAACCTTTTTTTTAATTTTATTTCTCCAGAAGAGGTTACTGTTCTTTTGTTGCTTTCCATTTTTCTTAGCATTATCAGTTCTCGCAATAAAATGTGAATAAAATGCGTGCTTATCATTTTTTGTCCTCAAAAAAGTATGATTGATTTTTTATTCTGCTTATTCTTCGTTGATGGTGGGTGTAGAAAAAAATTCAGTGTTGAACTGCTGTAAAACTTTTTTTTTTTTTCATTTTTCCTTTTTAACCCAACAATTGTAATTTGATGGAAGGAGTGTGAGGGCACATTTACATGTCAGATAGAATTTATGGTGCTTTTTTTTTTTTATTGGCATTTATTCCAATGATGAAGCTATTTTAATATTTTTCTGATTTCATCTTGATCCTTTGAATTAATTTTGCAGTCAAATAATCAAAGGTTTGGTTTTTAAAAAGCATGTTGCTCACAAGCACATGCCGACTAAGTACAAGAACCCAAGGTTGTTGTTGATACAGGGTGTGCTTGGTCAGTCTTCTAGTGGATTGTCATCGTTTAAGGCAATGGAGCAGGTAACTTCAGTAGAATAGCAGCACTCTTCATTAAACGGAACCATACTATTATTTGTTCTGATCAAAGCTCGCTTGCAGGAAAAGGATCATTTGAAATCTGTCATGGAGATGATAGATATGTGCCGTCCAAATGTGGTTCTGGTGGAAAAAACTGTTTCTCGTGATATTCAAGAGTCTATTCTTGCGAAAGGAATGACACTGGTCTTTGACATGAAGCTCCATCGCCTGGAACGAGTTGCTCGCTGTACTGGCTCGCCAATTTTATCCTCTGATGCATTAACAAGTCAAAAGCTGAAGCATTGCGATTCCTTTTATATTGAGAAATTTGTAGAGGAACATGCTGGTTTTAGTGAAGGTGGAAAGCAGCCAAGTAAAACTTTGATGTTCATTGAGGGCTGTCCTACACGTCTTGGTTGCACAGTGAGTTACTATTATATTTTTTGGGTGGTTGAGCGGACACACTGACTTGTTCTGCAAGCAGATATATGTATATTATAGAAATTTGAACAAATGTAGATATAGAGAAATACAAACACATTCGTAGCTCTTCTCCCCAATTTATATTATTATAATTATTATTTTTATTTTGGTGCCAAAATTTCTAATGGAATATCGACTATTGATACTCCTCATGAACTATTTGACTGGATTTATGATGTGATATTGCAGGTATTATTGAAAGGAAGTAACAGTGATGAATTGAAGAGGATTAAATCTGTGGTGCTGTGTGCAGTTGTCATGGCCTATCATTTAATTCTTGAAGCGTCTTTCCTTGTTGATCAGAGAGCAATGTTTTCTACCTTTCCTTTTGCTGAAATGGAAGAAGTCTTGCCAATGGATCAAAAATACCCTGCTTTAGAAAATGGTAATTCTAATGTTCCTCGTCTTGAACATTCTACAGCTGAAACTGGTTCAAGTACAATGGATAATCCCATTTCCAATGGATTCCATGAGGATAGTTCCTTTGCAAACATTGGACTGGAAGGAAGTTCCATATTGTCTTATGAGCCATACAATCCGGCCATATTTTCAGGGTTTTCATCTCTTTCAGCCTCTCTAAAGAAAGTCATAGGGGACAATTTTCCTCTTTCTTCCGCTGCCGTCTATCCATCCTTGACATCGTACTTTGGCTTCCGTGGAAGGGAACAGAATGGTCAGATCACAGAAGATCTTCCGGTTTCAAAATTATGGAGGCTTCTGACCCTTGTGAAACTGAAGTTAAAAGTAGTTCTTATGAAGAGAAATCACTTGATGAGCATCCAAAATCTGTGCCAGCTTGCTCTGACAACTCTCTAAATATGAAAAGAGATCGTGGCGATGATGAAGATCAATCACAAAGTAAGGAGGATGCTAATGCATTGTTGAATTCTCAGAGTATTTTGGTTCTGATGTCCAGCCGGAATGCCTTAAGGGGGACTATTTGTGAGCAAAGCCGTTTTTCTCACATCATGTTCTACAAGAATTTTGATGTTCCCCTTGGGAAGTTTCTTCAGGATAATTTACTCAATCAGGTTATTCAGATCTCCATTCATTAAGGAATGTTATATTTATCCTGTTGTCACTTAAGATGTGTTTATTTTAGTTTAATGGGGTTCACTGCACACATTCAATACAGCAGAAAATCAATTTTCTTACTGTCAAAATATTAAAGGGTGTTTGTGACTTTTTTGACTGTGTGATTTGTGTTTTACATAGCACTCA
The DNA here is from genome assembly GCA_019454045.1 of Zanthoxylum bungeanum. Classification (NCBI taxonomy): domain Eukaryota; kingdom Viridiplantae; phylum Streptophyta; class Magnoliopsida; order Sapindales; family Rutaceae; genus Zanthoxylum; species Zanthoxylum bungeanum. The sequence goes on from SKCR01003150.1 coordinate 7,264, forward strand.
TGCAAGCAATCATCAGTTGAATATTAGGATGTATATGGTTTCCAAAGTGTTATTATGATTTAGGTTTTGACTTGTTATATGAACTTAAACAATCTGGAATATTATGCAGAGAAGGCAATGTTCTACGTGCTGTGAACTACCAGAATCTCACTTTTACTATTATGCACACCATAATAAGCATCTTACAATACGAGTTAAACAGCTTCCTGATAGAATGCTTTTGCCGGGAGAAGTGGAAGGAAAAATTTGGATGTGGAGTCGCTGTGGTAAATGTATAACTGGAAATGGAGTTTCAAAATCAACAAAGAGGGTGGTAGTTTCTACGGATGCCTGTGGTCTGTCATTTGGGAAGTTCCTGGAACTCAGCTTTTCTCACCACTCGTCATCTACTAGATTATCAAGCTGTGGGCATTCTCTGCACCGGGACTTCCTCTACTTTTTCGGGTATGGATTCTTCCTCTAATTTTGTTGTTGGGTTTCTTTTCTAAAACGCCTTCAGTCCAATGGCGGCTTCTGTCACTGGTGGTTGTGGTTGTTCAATGTAGCTTGGGTATGAGTAACATTTCTCCACCAAATAATAATTTAAAAAAAAAAAGCATGACTTGGCCTGAATGTTACAGAAGTAGTAACATCACTTATCGCGGGTCCAGGGCTTTCTGCTGCTCATAATGAGAATGGTTTATGATTGTAGAGTTCTGTACAGTAGGGGAATGAGGGATTGCTGTCTGTGCGATCTTGGTTTCTTTTTAGGAAAAGGAAAATGCAGGATATGACCGTTTAATTCTGGCATTGAAACTTTTATTCCTCTTGCTGATGTGTGTAGAATTAATTCTTCAAAGAATTACATTTATTTATTTATTTCTGAGTTCCTTATTGCTTATTTTCTGTTCATGTAACGCCAGATTAGGCCCCATGGTTGGGATGTTCAAATACTCTCCAGTCACGACTTGTAATGTGTCTGTGCCAGCTCAGAAGCTGGAGTTCAGCAGTTCTATAAATAAAGAATGGCTCAAAGAAGAATTCCGGAATGTAAGTATCATATCTAACTTTGCCTTTTAATATTCTCTGGCCAGTGCAGGAAATACATTTGAATTGAATTGATTTTTTTCCTCTCAGTTATACACCAAAGGGATTCTGCTGTTCACGGAAGTTGAAAGCTCTTTAAAACGGATAGGATCTCAATATGTCGGATCGACCCTGAATCTCCGAGGCTCATTGAAGGAGTTCTCTGTCACTTTAGAGATGCTCAAGCAGGAACGTGCTGCTTTTGAGGTTAGTTTTGTCTTGATACTTGTTTACGAAATTCTGTGGGAAATTATATAGCTGGATTTGCTTTGGTTTTAATGTGTTATAAATGTTTGTAGTTCTAACTTTAGCTCAACTCTTGACCTTGATCTTTTAAAAAAATTTATTGGGAGCACCTTTTTTTCGATCTAATGTTCCAAGTTACGGGGAGCATTTGTTTATAGGATTTTAATTTTCATAATATGTTATTGTAGAGTTGGCTTCGTTGAAACCTTGTATTATATTAAAGATTGAATTGTGCATCTATTTTCATGCCACTATGAATAGGGGTTATTTACTTGAGTGTTGACAGATTCTTGAGCTTGTATTGCTAGGATATCTCGCAGTTCCTTGTAATCTCAAATGAAGTGCAATTGCTTAAATTATTCTGTTTGCATCCTTACTGAATTATTGTTCTTCACTCCATATAGCTGTACTTTTGAGGAGGAATGATCTTTCTCCCCCCCTCTTTTTAAAAATTAAGAAGAGGTTTTAAATTGTTCGGTTGCTTGCTTGCTTTATTGGAAAAATTAAAGCAGGTTGACATTCAGAAAACAGTTGCTAAGAAAGCTAATCCAGATGAGGCTTTTCATAGACTTCTCAGCTTGAACCGATTACGGTGGGAGCTCTTGCTTGAATCATGCATCTGGGATAGGCGTCTGCATTCACTGCTCTTGCCTGATCCTACTGTGGTTATTACTGGTGCCGCTGAGAAACCGGTGCCAGAGGAATTGAAGTCAAAGATGGATGACACTACTGCTAAAGGAAATGAAGCTCCGAAAGTTGATTCTGGAAATGGTGATAATGTTTCCAACAATTGTGGCAATTTGAAAGTTTTTCCAGATATTTATGCTGAAGTAAATGAAATTGTGGTTAAAGAAATTCCAAGTAATGATCCTGACAAAGAATCCGAAGAACAAGAGGATAATCATAACACATCTTCAGTGTCAGGGGATGTTGAGGCGCCGATTGCCAATGATGTAAGCTCAAACAAATTGCCCAATGAAGACTTTACGGTGAAAACTAATATTTTTGTTAATCAATCTGGTGATGATAATTTCCAATCAGAGAAGTTCCCTGTGTCTGAAAATTGTCAAGTGGATAAAATTCCCAGTTCTGCATATCTAGTGAACAATGGTTCTGTTGATCATCCAGTTGCATCTAAAAATGAAGATTTCCTGCACTCACTATTATCCGACTTAGAAAAATTAAATGGATGGTTCTGGATGCCATTTTCAGAACTGCAACAGATATACATGAAAGATCTGCAGAGAGGTTATGTGCCAAAATTTGAATGTGTCGGAGGTTACACTCTTGAACACTTGCATGCTGTCTACCAACTAATCAATGAGGAAGGTGCTCGGCTGCACATTCCTTTGGGAACTGATAATTATATGCTGTCAGATTATGAAGGTGAATTATCGAGCATAATTGCTTGTGCCCTGGCCTTGTTGAAAGATATACCAGTATCAACAGCAGTATTCACTAAGGATAGTGGGAGAGATGGTGAAATGGCTGTCAAAACTATTGACAGTTTACGTAGCCTGACTCGAATTCCAACCATATCATCCCCAATTTGGTCTGTCAATGGGTATTCAGATTCAGATTCCATCCACTCTTCACTAAGCATTTCTTCTGAAGATTCACGCTTCTCCAGTTTCGATGGTTTGAATTTGTTGGAATCTTTAATACCTCCAGAAGTCCTGAGCCCGGAGGTTTCTATTGGGGTTTCGAAATCACTTGGAAAGGGTAAATACTCAGTTAAGTGTCTATATGCGAACCAATTCCGTGATCTGCGAAGTCGCTGCTGCCCATCTGAGATCGACTATATTGATTCTCTCAGCCGTTGCAGAAATTGGGATGCCAAAGGTGGGAAGAGCAAATCCTTCTTTGCTAAAACACTTGATGACAGATTCATTATCAAGGAGATTAAGAAAACGGAATTTGAATCATTTGACAAGTTTGCCTTGCACTACTTTAAGTACATGAATGATTCGTTTGATTTAGGGAACCAAACTTGTCTCGCAAAAGTTCTTGGGATTTATCAGGTTAGCTGGATTGATTGTCTTTCTTTCCCTTTGAGGATTCTACTTTGTTCCTTCTCGTAAATGTTTGATATCCTTGCAGGTAACTATAAGACTGCCTAAAACCGGGAAAGAGATAAGACATGATCTCATGGTTATGGAGAATCTTACCTTTGGACGAAACATTATCCGTCAGTATGATCTTAAAGGGGCTCTGCATGCTCGATATAATACAGCTGTTGATGGTGCTGGGAATGTTCTTTTGGATCAGAACTTTGTCAATGACATGAATTCTTCTCCATTATATGTTAATAATACAGCAAAGCGTATCTTACAACGAGCTGTTTGGAATGACACTACTTTCCTCAATGTGAGTGAGAACTTAATTTTTTATAGCAAATGATGCCACATCGACTACAATCTCTGCATCTGATTTAGTTCATTAGTCGTCATTTTCCTATTCTTCAAGGCATTGTAGTCTTAATTTACCTATTCTTTTACTTGGCATTGTAGCTTTTAAGGCAACATCGATCTCTATAGCGCAAAGTTGCTGATATTTTACATTGCTTTTGGTAAAGATTTTCTGAAGTCACTAATTTGCTTTCTAATTGCAGTCAATCGATGTGATGGATTATTCTTTACTTGTGGGTGTGGACAGTCAGCACCGGGAGCTTGTTTGTGGGATCATTGATTATCTTAGGCAGTATACCTGGGACAAGCACCTAGAGACATGGGTTAAGTCTTCACTTGGTCCTAAGAATGTGTTGCCGACCGTTATTTCTCCCAAAGAATATAAGAAGAGATTCCGAAAGTTCATGTCTGCCCATTTTTTGAGTGTACCGGACCATTGGTGTTCACCAGAATCACGCAATCCTTGTGAACTATGCGGTATGAAAGATGATGCTTCTTCTCTGTCCAAGTCCAAGACACGAAATGGCCAAAACGGTTTTCATGCCTAGTTCATTTTTACCTTCTCCATACCTTGCTCATAGCGGGAGCCTTGTGTACTTGGTATGATATTTTATTGCTTCTTTTTTTGCCGCCCATTAGTAAATACTGTAAATAGGCTATCCTCACAATTTATATATCCCGCCCCGTCATTCTGGAATTTTTAGCACAGTTCTGGGGATAGTGTCATTTCTGTAGGTCTGCAATATGCCTTATGTTTATGTATATGTAAAGTCCATCGAGAAAGTGTAGAGATTCGCGGTGCTTGTAAAACTTTGAATCAATGAAAAGTTGCAGCTATTATTTAATAGCATTTTTCTTGTATCTTCATCCCTGCGTTTGCTTCTGAAGCTGTTCAGATTTTTTGTTATAATTTTGGAATTCATTTTTCTTACCAATTAGCCAAAAGCAAATGCTTTTCTCAAACCAAAAGCAAATGCCATGGCTTTCTCATTGAATGAAAATGCATAAACCAGAGGAATAGAATTGCTTGTCCCCTACACTTCAACAAAGAATCCTCTCTGTTGTATAAATCAATACTGTATTGCCTTCCCTTGACCAAAATTTCTTCAGAGATTACACCAGATATGAGCAAATCAATCTCCCAGGATATTGAAGAAACCTATGAACTCAACAGTGGCTACCACTACCTGAATGATGATGAACCTGATGATTGTCAGTATCTATATGTCATCAATGCAATTCTAAGTGGCACTGCAAGACTCAATGTTCTGTTACCAACAGCTACCATCCTTGCCTTCACCATACTTGCTCCTCTGCTAACCAACGACGGAGGATGCACCAATCTGAGCCGCTGGTTGATGGGTTGTTTCGTGGTCATTCTGGGCGCCTCGTGTGTATTCTTCACATTGACAGACAGCTTCCGAACAGCCACCGGAAGGCTGTACTATGGGGTGGCAACATTCAGAGGGATTTGGACTTTCAATGAAGGAAGGAAGAAACCATGTGTTCCATCTGATTATAGGCTGAGATTGGCTGATCTCTTCCATGCTTCACTTTCATTGATTGCATTTCTTACTTTTACAGGATCACATAGTGATGTGGTTGCATGTTATTATCCAGCAATGCCCAGGAAGATCACTAACACTATCCCTCTTGTTGTTGGGTTTGTGATCAGTGTTTTGTTTGTGGTGTTTCCTTCCAGGAGAAGGGGAATTGGTTACCCTTTCTTGCTACAAAGGGATGCTTTCTACAGTAGACGTTAATGATCTGTTTAATTGTTTCTGTGCACTAATCCAAAATGATGCAATTACCATACTTTATCCGGGGCGGACCGAACCATAATTCGTATTTACATTGAAAATGTGTTTTTTTGGGAAAAGACGTCTTTCCAAATGAAAGATATATATCATTTTGTGATATCTTTAGGAGTAAAGATACCTCATCGTCCTCAAGGGGCGTGACTTGGTAGTGTAAGGTTCAGGATCTCACATTGAGGTCATGAATTTGAATACAGAGAGTACGTTCTTTGTAAGAGCCTGAGACAGTCAGAGATTTACCTACTCCGCTTAAGCTCGAAAGAGATGGTTTGACGGTGAAATTTCCAACGATTTTAAAAAAAAAAATACCTCCTCATTTCCGACCCCTCTTATGTATACCTTATTTCTTGATTTTAATAGTAGTAGAGAAAAAAAAACATTATTCTTCTAATCTTTTCTTTACATCATTTAAATTAAAAGAATATTCTTTGATTGATTTGAACGATCACAATTGAAATCAACAATCTCTATTATATCTAGAGATAGAAATTTGCACACATCATTGTGTATTGCGGTAACATACCAAAAGAGAGGCAACATTTTTTTAATAAAGCGATTACATGCCTTGGATTTTATTCATTACTATTATGTTTTTAATCATTTGAAACTTCGCCGCTAATCACTCATTCGGATTTAAGCGAAACAAGTAAAATATCCGATTGTCTCAGGTTCTTATAAAAAATACATTCTCTGGATTTAAATCCAGGACCTCAAAATCAGATTCTAACCCTACACCATCAAGTCACGTCTTTTGGGGACAGTTTCCACATGATGAACAATTATTCACACTATTATGGTAATGGGCAATTCATATCGAAAAGTAGAACAAATTAGAACAGAAGCTAATGTAAAAAAAAAGTTGATTGTTTATACAGTACTTGGTTTCAATTACAAGTAAGGTGATGCTTTCAATTCACCACTCTTAGCTTTTTTAATATTAGTTATGTGTTGATCCGATTTCCCAAGATCTATAGATTTGGGCTTTCTACTGTTGTAGTGGTAATTGTCCAACTTTAATGTTGCCTTTTAATTTATTTTTTTACAAAAATTTATATTTTCTTCAACTATGAAAGGTTTGGTATATGTAAATGGATAGATCCGATACGAGTTGTAAGTGTGGTGATTTAGAGCTCTATGTGTGCTTTCAGAGACGTCTTCATAGTTGTTAATTTTATAAATTTTAATTGTATTAAATTATTTATAAATTAATGTAAAAATTTATGTTATGTACATAGTTTTTTTTTCTATAATTTGTATTCACTAAAAAAATTTTCAATTTTAAGTATATAATGAATTATATTTTATATCTTTTATCGATAATGATATCATTTAGGATCTTGTACAGCGTCTCCAAAATTTAAAACAACTAAAGACAATTCTTGATTTGATATCAATAATGAATAATATTGTTTGCTCTGTCTGTAAGCTTTGATTCTTTCCAATTGATATAGTCTTGCTTTTGTAAATGTGATTCATAAAATATGTGGAGTTTCATTTTCAATGAATACACCATTTTGATCTTAGTTTTTATTTATTAATAAAAATGAATATAATAAAAGTATGAATTTTGACCATATGTTATACAAGATTTTTAACCCTTTAAATAAGTTGTTCAAACTTCAAATCATTAGGGGTAGAGGACCTTAAAAATTGGCCAAAAATTAAGAATTTTAAAATTAAGTTAACAGAGTCAAAACATATTATTTAGAAACCAAGATTTTAATGGTTGATTTTTTAGTTGATAATGTAAAAGGTTCTAGAAACTCAGAATAGAAAAGTCTTGCCAACTTGTTAAAAAAGGAACCCATACAATGACTTGTAAATGGATTTTTTTTTTTTTTAGATTATAAAATATCTTTGGTCATACTAACAAATGCCCTAATGGTACTCATTAAGGATTCATTTTTGGAAATGAAAAAATTTATCAAAATATTAATTACTTTTTCATTTTTCCCATAAAATTTTTCCTAAAATGAATGATTAATGAGTACCTTTATGACACTCGTTAATATTTCCTAGTATCTTTTAGATCTTGACCAATTCTCTTATTGATCATGTATATATATGACCCACAATAAAAAAAAAAGAATTATAACAACTAATATTTGGGATTTTTTTTTTATCAAACCCAATAAAACCGCTAAAAACTAAAAAAAAAAGTATTTTAAATGAAAAACTCAAAATAAAAAATATTATTTTATAATTACTTTGGCAAAGATTCTTACTATACAGTAGTAGTACTATTAAATTCCATTGATTTTATTAATAATAAATACTCTTATAAATAATATGACAGTTATAACTTTAAAATAAGCATATATTTCACAGTTACAATTTCCTATTCAATTGCCAAATCGTTGGATATATGTTGTATTTTATAATACCAATAACCTTACACTAAAAATAAAAAAAGAGTAATTTTCTTTAATCTTATATTTGATTTGTTTTTAAATTAAAATTGAATAAGTCAATTTTAAATTTAATTATGATTTGAAAAATTCGAATTGAGTGATATATATGGTTATTCAGGATTCTATTACAACTATAAGCACGGTTCACACCATCATTATTTTGCAAATTCACGGTTGATTAAAAAATTAACATCAAAATTAGGATAAAAGGCATTAATTCTTTTAAGTTTGTTTGTTTGTTTATTTTTTGTTTTTTTTTTGTTTTTAATTATTCAGTAAGTCTCTAATTTTTTTTATAATTATCTATCAAGTTCTTACTAGTCTAAGGGGTGTATTTAATTGAGATTTTAAAATACTATTTATGAATAAATAAGTCCTGTAAATTTTAAAAGATATTTAAAGAATGTAATGACTTATAAGATTTTATGAAATTTCTTTTAATCAAGATTTTTTACTTATTAGATTTTAAAATATTTATATCATAAGAATTTGTAAAATTTGAAAGGATCACATATAGATGAAATACTATGTTTCATAGATTATGTTTATATATTTATGTTTATATATTTAAATATGCTATAAAATTTTTTCAATTAATAGTGTGACTTTAATGTGGAAAATTTTAGACCATGAAAATTTGATTTAGCATATATTGTAAACTTTTCTTCCCCTCCATGTTTGTCAATGGGTTTTGAATAATTTGTTAGATGGCTTACTGTAATAAAGTGTTTGTTTGTAATTTTTTCCTCATTTTTTTTTGGGTCATGAAAATTATACGCTTATGTTAAGAAGAGCTTTTCAAAACATGAAAACAAGACAACCCAATAATTTTATAATTTCTTTCAAACTCTTAAAATTTTTTGGCAAACCATTTTTACAAAAGGAACTGCAGAAACTTCTCTTGGTAAAATAATAATTTATGATTCCATTTCTCATAAAAGAAAAGCATTAATCCAAGAAATGTTAATTCAAAAAAAAAAATTGTGATATAAGGAAACCAATTAATGTAGCCGTGTAGACAAGCATAAAAGGATCATCTATACATGAAGAAAAATATTGGTAGATTGGTAATCTTGGTGTAACGACCGGTAGTCTCTACTACTGTTGCACTGTAATACTGTTATATCGTGAAACGAGTGATACGTAATATAAATTATGTTCGAGTATACATACATTCATGGAATAACTTTGGGGATAAACGGTGAATTCTTCGAAACTTCGATGTGAAATTCTACGATGTTCCACTCTGAATAGCCCATGGTATTTGGGCTGTAAATTTCTTATACGAACTTCGATATTTATGAATTTTATATCGACGGAAAGTTGAGACCGAGATCTACAACTTTTACGTTGAACGTTTTACAAATTCGAACTATAAGTAAGCTGAAAATGCAAGTAAAAAATCTAGGTGAATAATACCGTGGACTTATCTAGAAAAGTCTCCAAATTTCTCCAAATTTCCACATTTTTCTACAATATTTCAAATATCAAATAACCCCTTGTATATAAAGGAAACACTATTCACAAATACAAAAATTGAAACAAATGAGAAGAGAAGACGTGAAGGAGAGAAGAAGGAGGAAAAAGAAGAAGAAGAAGAAGAAGAAGAAGAAGAGAAGAAGAAGAAAGAAGAAGAAGAAAAAGAAGGAAAGAAGAAATAGAGAAAAGACTTAGCAAGCATGGGAATTTTGGAGGATGAGGAAATACAAGAAATAAGGTAAGATTATTTTTGACCCAAATCTTGGATTTTAAATTTAGAATAGTATAGATGATTTATTGATGGTAGAAACATGTTTGGTTTTGTCATTGGTTGAGTTAAGTAAGAATTAAAGCTTGGTAACCTAAATTTGAGTTATGAAGATCATGAAGTTAAAAAGGTTGAACTAGATTGAGGAGTAGTGATATTAGTGTGTTTCTACATGAAAGTTTATGGTATTGGTGAGAAAAAGTTGAAATATAGAAGAATGGAAGTGTATTTGAGCATAAGGACTTGAAATTGTTGTTTTCAGGCCTGGATTTTGGCTCTGCGTCGCGACGCAAACCACTGCGCGTCGTGACACATTTTGAGAAATTGGTGAAGATCTGCTTCTGGTGTGCACGCGTCGCGACGCGCAAGAAACTTGCGTCGCGACGTGCACTGGAAAACCCAGGTAGTTCGTTACTGGATTCAAGCGCGTCACGACGTGAAGACCAGAATTACCCCAAAAAGTTTTAAGCCATCCCAGTTCCATCCCAGCATGTTAGAGGCCGTCTTATAGGTCTTGTATCAGTTCATATTCATGCTTTCCATCAAGTCTCAAGCATGATAAGCCTTGTAGCTATAACATATTGATATAATAGTAAACATAGTAAGTTCCGAAGCTCATTTTACAACATATATGCTAATCAAGTTTCCGATCATAGATTATCCACAAGAACCGTAATTCTCTTCGATAAGGGATCCAGTGCCAGCCAGATTCCAAAAACTGTGAGTGGACACTACTCCTTTAAATTAGCTTTCATTTTTTATTTTTTTAACAGACTTATTTTCTTACACTTTAGGGCGTGAGATTAATTTTATTACAGTTATTTCATGAAAATTTATGATTTAAGTTATGTTTGAGAAAGAAATATTTTTAAAGCATGATTTTATGGTTTTTCGAGGCATGGGAGAAAAATCCACCTCAGTAAATAACTTGTACAGACATGGAATTGACGGACAGCACATGTGCACATGTAGAGGATTAGGGGGACGGTGATACGTAACGCCCCCAGATCCTAGTTCAGGACTAAGAATGACATATGCCCCTAGATCCTAGTTTGAGACCTTGGAGGGTAGCATAGATCCGCATCCCCAGTTCTAGTTCAGTGGCTTGGGGGACGGCGATACATAACGCCCCAAGACCACTAGTTTCAGGGACATAAGTGTCATGCTTTGGGGGACGGCGATACATAATGCCCCAAATTCATGAATTTGCATTCCTGGCTCTAGTTAGGCGTATAGGGGAAAGCTATACGTAACGCCCCCATACGTCAGGTTTTCAGAGACAGTTACATATTTCAGAAATAGTTTACAGACATAGTTTTCAAAAAAGGTTTTTAGAAAAGAAATTTTTCAGAAAACAACAGTTTTATAAGAAGTTTACAGAAAAGATAAGTTTTGCAGAAAATGTTTAGAAGAGATTTTCAGAAGAAACCTAGAGCTTTCAGACAGAAAAAAGTTTTTGTATAGAGTTATTTCTTTAACTTTGGTTTTAAGAACCTAATATTTTTATAACAATATTTCAGTTTATGTCCACTCACTTAGATCGTATAACGGTCTAACCCCCACTCCCAGTTTCTTTGTTTTGCAAGAATACCCGGAGGACGAGCTCGAGATAATGGATACTGAAGGCAGTCACTGGGGTGTTGATTCCACCAGGTTAAATCAGAGTCCAGTCAAGTCAGTGTCAGAAAATGTTATGCATCATATAGTTGTTAGTAAAGAATATTAATGTAAAAACTTATAAAAGTTTATTATTAAAGTTAAGTTATGTAATGAACTCGAGTTCTTAGTCTGTAAAGCATTATGAGATCTTGATGTTGAGTGGGGCATCGATCCCGTGTATGAGTTCTTACATAAGATGAGTTTAATATTGTTAGAAAATCAGAGGCTTATGGGTATAGTACGGCCTACTCCCTGCCGGTAGCATCTCCCTGATTGAGGATGTTACAAATATGGTATCAGAGCATGGTATAGGGAGTCAGTGACTGCAGTGGGCAGAGTGATGAGGTCTTGTATATGTAGTATGTCCGTGATACTCATATACGAGGCACTAATGTTGGAAAATTATGACTCATAGCATCACTATTTGTACAGAACATGGCGTTGTTGTACAAATTAACTATGTGACAAAGGAAATTGCTCTTTTATCATTTGTAATTGGATTACCTGGATATATAAATGATAAAAGTCCATATGATTAGTACCAGATTGATAAGATATGAGACAATATTAATCCACTAAGGTTTAATCATTAAATATCCCTAGTCGTAGTATTATCGAGACTGGATATCGATAATGTGGAATAGGCTAGTACTGCACTTGTGCGCATTATGGAGGCATAACGACATAGTTCTCATATATTTGGGTATTGGATACACATGCAAGTGTAATAAGAGGTTCTGTTTACCGATGGTACGGAAACAGCTTCGCTCTGGATAGACCTCTCGGAATCCCATTGGTAGTATGACTATGTGTCTATGAGAGTCCGAATCAGGGTAGGTGTATTTGGTCTTAACCTGAGACTTGCATCGCTAATACTTGCGACAATCAATATACTTTGATTTTGGTCGTCCGAGGCTTTAACAGGTTATGTGTACGCCTCTTCTGGGTATACTGAGAATCGTAGTTTATTGGATGTGATGTCAAGATGAAAATATCACTTCAGTCATATGGAGATGATGATCACATTGGATACGGAACTGGAACTCTTATATGCTGCAGCTATCGGGATAATATGACAAGGTCATGATTATCCGATTATAGAGACTAGTTACCAGTGATCCGATATATGCTTCGTACATGGCAGACACAATTCCAGCCCTAGGCCTAACATGTGACATCCGATACTGGATCGTAATACGCAATACTACGTATGCTACGTCTGAAAAAGATTAAATATTCCTGAAAAAGAATATTTCTGGAGAATTGGGTAGGCACGGTACTTTCTAGAAGCCAACCATGTCTTATAAATCTGTAAGAACGTGGAACCGGGTACGCACGTATTCAGATTGTCCGATGATCGTATTTACTGCCAATATATCCAGGGATCTCTTGGGTCACCTCCCAAAGAGTCACCGATGATATTTGACTCGAACAAGAATTAATCTGGGATTAATTACGTCAAGAATTTATATGGGATTAAATTCGTCGAGAAGAGAGAACGCGATTAAATTAGAATTAATCGGTAAAATAAATTTAATGGTGAAATTAGATTTTACTATTTAATATATTTATTTGGGCTAAAATAAAATATTGGATATATTTAATGAAATCGGATTTCAAAACAGAATTAAAATTGGATTTTAATTCGCGGGAAAGAATTAATTTAGAATTAATTCGCAAGCGATTTTCGTAATAATTTTGCTAGGCATTATTATTTAATTAAATTGGATTTAATTACGTCGCAATGACAAATTCGTTTAATTCAGAATTAAACGAACCTGGGCCGGAGCGAAGTTGCGTGTCAAGTTAGCCGACTTAAATTCAAAATTTAAAAGTGGTGGGACCCACTTCACTTATATCATTTGTTTGACTAATGATGGAAGTGGTTAGGCTTGATTTTGGAATTGATTTGAAGGCTTGGATTGCTTGTATTTTACACAAACCAATTCCAACACTCTACTTGACTATTTAAAAATATTAGTCAACTTTGGAAGTGGTAGATGGACACTATTCACAACACTTATTTTTCTCTTATTCTTCATTGAGGCCGTGAGCTTCAAACTCTTTCCCATGGATTTTGTTCCAAAAATTCAAGCATGCTAGCACATTAAGGATTCAAATGAGGTGATAGGGAGACTCACTCGAGTGTTGGAAACACTAAAAGAAAGCTTGGAGCTTCATTACATCTTTGGAAATTTTGAAATCTCCTCAACCAATCAATGTGAGTATTCCGCAACTCTCTTGATAATTCACACATGAATCACTCTTAGACGATCTTGGCATGTTCTAGGAACACTTACAATGGTATCAGAGCAATCTAAGTTTGATTTGGAATTCTAGGGTTCTTGACTTTAAATTTGGGTATTTTTGCTTGGAGCATGAAAATACGAAATTAGATGTTTGGTTGATGTTAGATGATGATTACTTAGAGTTTTGCATCATTGGATTTGTGTAAAATTGATTATAATAATTTTCCAAAAATCCTTATGTTGGCCGAATGCACCCTAGGTAGTGTCTCAAGGTGATTTTTGAATTTTGACAAATTGGATATGTGAAAAGCATGAAATGAATATTGATTGTTGTTTTAATTAAATTGAAATCAAAAATTTGATGTTATTTCATGTAATTGCCGTGGTATATAAGCATGTAATGAATTATTTTGCTTCAATTTATGTTGGACATGAATTGGAATTAAAGAGCATAATTAATTGGATTAATTAAGTGTTTTGGAATATTAGATTAGTTAATTAATTATGTTAATTACACTTGAATTAGATTAATATGTAATTTGGAATGATATTAATTTAATTGTTGTAATTAGGCTTAATGGGCTTGGTTGAGCCAAGTTTGGTTTAGGATAATTGGTTGGATCCAATTGGGCCTAAAACAATTTCCATAAAGTCCAAATATGATAATTGGGCCTTTAAAATTTTAATTGGGCCCAATGGGCCTAAATTGATTTTTTAGCATAGGGTGATTCCTAATTGGGCCTTGGCATCTTGGGTTTGATCCATCTTGGCCAAAGCTCATGCCTAAAAAATTAATTGAAAGCCCATTGGACTTTAATTGAATATATTGGATACTAATTGGGCATTTGAGACCCGTTAAGATTGGATTTGGAATCCAAGTCTAAAAGGCACTAATGAAAGTGTAATTATTTAATTTGGAATTAAGTATGAATTAGTATTGAATATAATTTAAATTGGATTTAAAATTGTAGTTCGATATAATTCAAGAATACGTACTTTGAGTATTTATTCTTAAATGAGTTGGACTCGCGCAAATCAAATCGTTGTTTGAATATTGGATGGTCACTAATCAAAGATTAACTAATTGGATTAGATTGACTGATAACATGCTTTGTGTGAATACTTGGATGTATGTATGAATAATGTATATCAGATGGATATTAGATGGGTGAGGGCAATTTTGGAAATTATTGTAATAAATTTAGAATTTATTAAATTGGACCTGCGTGTCCAGCCTATTACCTAATTTCTCATTGTATTTCTCTTCTCAACAATTCCCCTCAATGTAAATGAGGTTTATTTAGAAGTATTATGCAATTGGGTAGAAGTATGAATAGTGCTAGCGGGAGAGAGGAAATTGAGAGATTTGTTCTATCTAGGAACAAGTTTGTTGTATATCCATCCGCATATCATTATTAAATTTTATCGCGCCTTATTATGCTTTTAGAATGCATGCTTAATGGTGTATGATGAGACCTAATTAAAGATAATAAACTGGTTGCCAAATCGCGATAAAAACCCTCATTTTATATTAAGCGTTTTTCCTTCCATTGAGTGATTCTCTCTCAAGATCCAAGATTGGCATTGGTTTGTTGGCCAAAGTCAAGACCTTTGTCCATCGCGGATGTGTTTGAATCATGAAAGCTTTGTTCCATATCGTACGCCTTGGGCAAGTTGTGATTTTTTGGCCAAAGTCAAGGTCACTTCTTGCTCATCGGCCTCGATTACGAAGCTTTCCCACTGTCAATGGGTCACACTTAAATGGTTTCATTAAGCTTGTTGAGCCAAAGCCAATGCTTAGTTGATTCAGAGGAAAAAGGTTAGGGAATATATTGGATATATTGGCATATATTGGATATATGTTTCGGACTTGGAGGTCCACCTACTGGATCTAGGAATTGGATGAGATCCAATTGATCTTAGAGATCTACCTGGTTTAGTTTCATACAACTTGTTGACCAAAGTCAAGGTTGTGTGTTATTTAACGGGATCATAGCCCACTAAGAAACTAGGTTTCCCGAGTACTCCACAGAGGGTTAGAGGCTCGCCGAAAAATAGTGGGAGACAAGTATTAAATTTACAATTTCGTCTAGATACTTGCCAATATGCGGTCATTTCATTTTTCGTCATTAAAAATTTATACATATTAGTTAGACTAATATTCAATTGTTATTTTAATTGAATAGTTGGACTGTATTCAAACTACTTCATTTTAGTTGATTATATAATTGGATTCTAGTAATCAATATATTTGAATTTAACCGATCATTTGTAATTAATTATATAGTTAGACTATAGTAATCATTACATTAGATTGTACCTGAAATCGTTGATTGGATAGTTGGACTATAGCAATCAAGATGAATTGAAAGATTAGCGTCAAATGACATAATCCTAGGTGAAAAATATCTTTAACGGCGTAAATTTTCATATTGGGAAATGAATCTCAAGATAGTCCTGGGAGATGAGAAGTTACTTTATTTGATAGAGTGACATCTCGGGCCTGAGACCGGAGTTGAGCAAATAGTGGAGCATGAGCTTTGGAAGACTCATGGTGATGATAACTTTAGTGCTCAATCTGTTATACTTGCCGCAATGACTCTTTAATTTCTTCGTCAGAACTAATGATTAGATCATTATAGTATGATATTGAAATTGAAGGATCTTCATAGATCTATTCTTAGATATTATAAGTACTAATTGTAATAAGAAAACTCTTTGAGAGATAATGGCTATGCTCAAGGAGACAGAGCTAAAGCTTACAAAAGGGCAAGAAGCGCAAGACGCATCTTACTTCGACATCCCAGAAGGCTAAGGCTTGGCCGAATGCTTCTGGGGGTGTGAAGAAAAGGGCAAGGCTAAATCGTCACAGTCTTATGGGAAGACAAAAGACATATCCTAAGATGTTTGCCTAAACTGTGGCAAACGGGGTCACTGAAAGCGTGACTGCCATATGGACAAAACAGATATGAAGGAAGTGAAGGCGGGGTAAGGCTTCAGCTTCAGATATGTTTGTTATAAACATGTCCACTGCTGGTTTTAAAATTGGATTTTAGATATTGGATGTGGTACATAAATATATGTACTGATGTGCGAGATCTGTTGATTAGCAGGATACTGACTTCAGGTGAGATGGACCTGCGAATCGGAAACGGGACGAGAGTCGCTGTTTTGGCTGTGGAAACCTAAGTTTTGGAAATGCCTTTTGGGCATGTACTTAAATTAGGAAACTGTTATAATGTACCTAGTTTGACTAGAAATATTATCTCTATATCTAGTTTAACCCGTTGCGGGTATGCCTTTATATTCTAGAACACTAAGTGTTTTGTTTATAAAGATGATATTGAGATAAGCACATTAGATGTGAACAACAATATTTATATTTAGAATATAAATGAATCTCAAACATATAATATGACAAACAAAAGCTCAAACTGAATAAATCTGTTGAGACTTAAAAGTGGCATTGTTGTCTGGGACACATTAACAAGATTCGTATATCCACACTTTCGAAGAGTGGATACTAGGACATATTTGATTCTAATTCAAATGATGTCTATGAATCTAGTTTATTAGGCAAAATACCTAGAACACCTTTTACTAGGTAAAAGTGCAAGTGCCACCGATCTGTTAGCCCTCGTTCATAGTGGCGTAAGTAGGCCCATGTCTAGCTAGGCTAAAGGTGGATATGAATACTTTGTAACCTTTACGGATGTGGCATCGCTTTACGGTTATTTGTATCTTATGAAACACAAGTCATAAACTTTTAGAGTTTCGACACGAAGTATAAAAACAGACCGGTTAAGTATTAAAACATTACGATCGGACCGTGATGGATAGTACTTAAACATATAAGTTTCTCGATTACTTAAAAGAGTATGGTATTCTTTCACAATGGACTTCTCCCGGGATACCTCAATTTGACGGTGTGTCCGAACAGAGAAACCGAACTTTGTTGGACATGGTAAGGTTAATGATGAGTCGCTCTGAGTTACCAATTTCCTTCTGAGGATACACATTAAATAATGCATTACTTATTTTGAATAAGGTTCTATGAAAAACTGTTAGACAGACTTCATATTAGATATGAATAGGAAATAAATCGGTTTTCTCATTCCTGAAGATTTGAGGATGCTGGGCATATAATTAAATGTTTGGATGATACCAAACTAGAACCCAAATCGGATAAGTGCCTATTTGTAGGTTGTCCTAGGGAAACCAAAGTATAGTACTTATACAACTCTCAAGAGAACAATGTTATTGTTGCTCTCCATGCGGCTTTCCTAAGAGGAATTCCTATATGCAGTGGTAAATGAGAGGAAAGTAAAACTCGATGAAAATCAGAGTAATACCGTTCCAGGCACCAAATCCTCACGGAACACCAATATTTCATCATGGATTAAACTATACCAATAATATTCGAATACACAAGAACCACATAGGTCAGAGAGATTCAGAAAACAACCTGAGAGGTATGGGTTTCTGATCTCACCTCATGATACAATCTTATTGAGGAAGATGAACCGGCTACGTATGGGGAAGTGATACAATGTATCGACTCTTTTCATGGCAAAGTGCCATGAAGTCCGAAATGGATTTCATGTATACCAACTAAGTTTGGACACTGGTTGATGTACCAGAAGGCATTGTGCCTATTGGTACTATATGAGTCTTCAAGGAAGACATACATGGATGATAACATACAAATGTACATAGCTAGGCTTGTACAGAAAGGGTATCGTTAACGACATAATGTCGATTATGATGAAATTTTTTCACCTGTTTCCATGATTAAATCTATTTGGATAATGCTTGCTAATGCTGCATATTTCATTTATGAAATATGGCATATGGACGTCAAAACCGCTTTCCTTAACAGAAACTTTTTGGAGGATGTTTACAACATCCTGACGGTTTTGTTGTGCCAAAACATGCAAACAAGGTTTGCAAGTTAAATCGATCCATTTATGGATTGAAGCAAGCATTGCGTTCTTGGAACCAACATTTTGATGTAATCATATTGGTATATGATTTCATTCAAAACGAATATAATTCTTGTGTATATAAGAAGGTTAGTGGGAGCACACTGACAATGAATGTCCCATAAATTTATGATGTATTGCTTCTTAGCAATAACATTCCAATAAAATAATCGGTGAAAGCATGGCTTTCATTAAAATTCTCCATGGAATACGTGGGAGAAGCAGACTTTATTCTAGGAATAAAGATCTACTGGGATAGATCTAGAAAGCTGCTGACGACCCTCCCAGAGTTCATACATTTTTTAGATGTATGTGACCTGATGTCTCATATGCTTTGAGCATATGTAGACGCTATAAGGCCAATCCAGGTGATGTTCACTGGATTAATGTAAAGAACATCCTTGAGTATCTTGGACGAACTAAGGATTCTTTCTGGAAATATGGGGAAATGAGAACTTGAGGTGATTAGGTTCACCGCTGCAAGTTTCCAAACCAACAAAGACGACTTTAAGTCGCAATAAGGGAACATATTTAGTTTGAATAACGGAATAGTGAGATGGAAATCTTCCAAGCAAGATATTGTTGCCGAATAAATAACAAAAGCGGAACATTGTTGCAGCTGAGGAAGCAATAGAAGTATTTTGGATCTATATAATCCTAATTGGATTAAGAGTAGTTCTGTTAGCAGCTGAGCTAGGCTACAACACAGGCTAAGGAATCACGGTCTCATCAATGATCCAAGTATATACTTCAACTAATTCATCCGATTCGTTCGATCATATATCGTGGCGATGTGATGATCAAATAAAATACATCATATGATAACCTTGAAAATCCGTTGACGAAAGCTGTTTCTCAGCAGAAATTTGAGCAACCCGTACATAGTCAAGTGTTAGACACTTGGGTGATTGGCTATAGGCCAAGTGGGAGATTGTTGGACAATTATGACCCATGGCATCACTATTTGTACAGAACATGGCATTGTTGTACAAATTTATTATGTGACAAAGGTAATTGCTCTTTTATCATTTGTAATTGGATTACCTGGATATATAAATGATAAAAGTCCATATGATTAGTACCAGATTAATAAGATATGAGACAATATTAATCCACTAAGGTTTAATCATTAAATATCCTTAGTCGTAGTATTATCGAGACTGGATATCGATAATGCGGAATAGGCTAGTATTGCACTTGTGCGCATTATGGAGGCATAACACAACATAGTTATCATATATTTGGGTATTGGATACTCATGCAAGTGTAATAGGAGGTTCTGTTTACCGATGGTACGAAAACAGCTTCGCTTTGGATAGACCCCTCGGAATCCCATGTGTAGTATGATTATGTGTCTATGGGAGTCCGAATCAGGGTAGGTGTATTTGGTCTTAACCTAAGACTTGCATCGCTAATACTTGCGACAATCAATATACTTTGGTTTTGGTCGTCCGGGGCTTTAACAGGTTCTGTGTACGCCTCTTCTGGGTATACTGAGAATCGTAGTGTATTGGATGTGATGTCAAGATGGAAGTATCACTTCAGTCATATGGAGATGATGATCACGTTGGATACGGAACTGGTACTCTTGTATGCTGCAGCTATCGGGATAATATGACAAGGTCATGATTATCCGATTATAGAAACTAATTACCAGTGATCCGATATATGCTTCGTACATGGCAGACACAATTCCAGCCCCAGGCCTAGCATGTGACATCCGTTACTGGATCGTAATACGCAATGTTACTTATGCTACGTCTGACAAAGATTAAATATTCCTGAAAAGAATATTTCCGGAGAATTGGGTAGGCACGGTACTTTGCTAGAAGCCAACCATGTCTTGTAAATCGGTAAGAACGTGGTACCGGGTACGTATGTATTCAGATAGTCTGATGATCGTATTTACTGCCAACATATCCAGGGATCTCTTGGGTCACCTCCCAAAGATTCACCGATGATATTTGACTCGAACAAGAAATAATCTGGGATTAATTGCGTCGAGAATTTATCTGGGATTAAATTCGTCGAGAAGAGAGAACATGATTAAATTAGAATTAATCGGCAAAATAAATTTAATGGTGAAATTAGATTTTACTATTTAATATATTTATTTGGGCTAAAATAAAATATTGGATATATTTCAAAACATAATTAAAATTGGATTTTAATTCACGGGAAAGAATTAACTTAGAATTAATTCGCAAGCGATTTTCGTAATAATTTTTCTAGGCATTATTATTTAATTAAATTGGATTTAATTACGTCGCAATGACAAATTCGTTTAATTCGGAATTAAACGAACCCGAGCCCGGGCGATGTTGCGTGTCAAGTTAGCCGACTTAAATTCAGAATTTAAAAGTGGTGGGACTCACTTCACTTACATCATTTGTTTGACTAATGATGGAAGAGTTATTTAGTTTGATGTAGACTTGATTTTGTGAATTGATTTGATGCTTGTATTGCTTGTATTTTACACAAACCAATTCCAACACTCTACTTGACTATTTAAAAATATTAGTCAACTTTGGAGGTGGTAGATGGACACTATTCACAACACTTATTTTTCTCTTCTTCTTCATTGAGGCCGTGAGCTTCAACACTTTCCCATGGATTTTGTTCCAAAAATTCAAGCATGCTAGCACATTAAAGAGTCAAATGAGGTGATAGGGAGACTCACCCGAGTGTTGGAAACACTAAAAGAAAGCTTGGAGCTTCATTAAATCCTTGGAAATTTTGAAAATCCTCAACCAATCAATGTGAGTATTCCGCAACTCTCTTGATAATTCACACATGAATCGCTCTTAGACGATCTTGGCATGTTCTAGGGACACTAACAACTACCTCTCCAGTATCCGATCCTTGAGTACGTCCTCATGATCTATAGGCAGGTTAGTAAGCTTTCCCAGACTATTCGAATAGTATCCCTTACAAGAACAACAATATTCTTGATCCACGTTAAGAATTTTACTGTAGTTATTCTGATCTATTTCCAGAAGTACAGACTAGATATGAAACCAGACATTAAGATCTAAGAAAAATTACTCAAGGGAGTGTGAAAGAAATGCTATAAGAAAGCAAAGAAACATGTATAAGAGTGTAAATAGCCAGAGATGAAGAAAAGTAAAGAGAATAAGACAGTGAAGTTCTAACGATACTCACCCAGGATAATAGAAAAAGAATAGAAAAAGCCCGAACAAGTAATAGAGTGCCTAGAAGATGTAAGATCCATTCCCTCCTTATAAAATTCCTTCAAGCCGAATTAATAGCCTTCAGGTACTTCGTATAAATAGTAAGTTTCTCAAGTAATGAGGAAAAAGCCAGAAAGATAATAGAAGTAAGAAATCAAGATTAGACTCAAGAATTCCAATAGACTGAGATGTCAAAAAGGACGTAGAGAACTCCAAATCCCTAAACCCGGATCCAGGTCCATAAGCAGACAAATAAAAGAAATAAACATAATGATTAGTTACCTTATCCCAAGAAACACGAAAGCTATTTAGTTTTCAACCGCTCAGTCATACCAGTTAAGGAGTTGTCCTGACAGAGCCTATCTCATACCTACTTTACATGAGAAATAGACTCTACCAGGACACAGAGTACCAGAATAAGGATATTGAAGCCCATAAAGACATAAGATGTTTGCCATAGTCCCTACCAGTATAGATATAGATGACTATAAGAAGCTCGATGATAGCTCATCTTAATAGATGGAAAGACCTCGAAAGGCATATCACCCAGGAAAAGAGTAAGGAAGTTTCGAGGATATAAACAAGATAACCCGGTGTAACCAAAGATTAAAAAAAGTCAGCACGAGACTTGCAAAACTAGTAAAAGTCCATAGGTAGACCGAATGAAGTAGAACCCACAGCTCAGCCCAAGTTAGTAGAAATCCATGGAAGTATACAAGAATAGACCCGTGAGGTTGGAGATATTTAGGAGTGATAGGAGTATCAATATGGACAATAGAACAAAGTGTATTGGCTATGATTTATAGAAATAGTAAAGAGCAGAAATCTAAGAAAGTAGTCAGAAGGACGAACCACCACTAGCCTCAGTAATATGGCGTAAAGCCAAGGGATAAGATCTGAAAACAGTAAGAAGGAAAAACAAAAATGATAAGAGAATTCAGTACGTGTAGTAGAATAGGTAATGTAGCTTGGGGATAATAATGTAAGTAAAGACCTCGAAGTGATTGATAAAAAGTAAGGAACCCTAAGACATGGATTAAATCAATCCAGTTTTCAGCAGTATGAATAGAAGTTTTCTTTTCAATAGCCCCGACCTTGGTAAGTATTTAGACACATAACCAGACAAGTAAGCATGTATCCATTCCCAACCTTGAGCTTAGCAAGAAGAAGAACAAAGTAAATACGAGTATTTGATAGAATATATGGATTACGAGGTATGTAGATGGTAGAGCCAATAAGATCAAAGAACGTAGATAAAGAACACGGGGATGGTAAATTCTATACAAGATAGAAAAGTTTGGAGTCACAGTAAGTCAAACTAATTTAGAAATTATCTTAGGATTAGAATCCCTTAGAGAAGTAAAGGTTCAAGGAAGTGAAGGAACTAGAGAGAACGACTCTCAAAAGTGTAGTATATGACTCATAAGAGTCTCATTATATTGAGAGAGAAGAACTAGATAGAGTGGCACCTAGTCAGAAGATTTCAGTAGAAGGTGTCTTGAGTAATCGAAGTTAATAATGTTTTCAGGAAAGTAAGGATGCAATGAGTTCAAGAGTCTGAGGTGAGAAAGAAACCTATGCAACATAGTAAGCTTCTTAAGGGGGAATAACAAAGAAAGTACAGCGGCACTCAGAGAGAGGAAGTAACGACTTCAGAAGATTTAACAACAGAGATTAAATAAGAAGGAGTGCAGAGGCAGCATAAGAAAGTTTTTAGAGAACATGACTCTAGAGGAGTTTCGTAGAAGGGGTAGTGTGTTCAATAGTTGAACATGATTAGAAGTAAGTTAAATAAAGTGAACTAGAGAGTTTTTAGTAGTAGTGCCCTAGTGCAGTAATAAACACCAGATATATATATATATACACACACACGAGAGTCCTAGGCTCATAAGACAAGCAGTATGTACAACTAGATTCCCATAATCAGAAAGGTCTCAGGATAAATCCCACCTTCCTAACCCTCGTTGGACAACAGTCACGGAGACAGACCTTTAAGGTTGCTTCAAGATGTTTCCAAGAATAACTGAGAGTATAGTGAGGAAGAAGACCAGAACATAAGACCTTCATATGTAGTTTAAGAATGAAATAAAGTGAGTGACAGTTCTGAGTAAAAGAGTCAGAAAAAAAGTTGTTCAGATGGAGCAGTACAAAAATAAAGTACTAGTCAAGTAATGACCGAGATGCCAAGGAGCCAAGGTTTGATGAAATAGTGGATATGTAACGAAATAAGATATTCCTCAGGTAAAAATACAGAGACATAGACCAAGAAAGTTCTCAGTACATAGTAGAATAAAGCAGATGATGAAAAGAGTACTAAGGAAAAAGTTAGGGAGAGAAACTGTTAAGGTGCGACGACGGTAGAAGAGAATACCTAATAAGTAAAGACAAAAGTGTGTAACAACAAGGTAATTTTGGTCAAGTAATCATATAAAGTACCCAGCCCTAGTCTAAGTTGACAAACCACTACGAGTTTGGGATGGATTTAGCCACGAGTATGGATGGTTTGGTAGATTCGTATCTAGTACGGAATCAAAGAGATAAGTATTGCAAAGTTGAAATTGGACTAGCAAGAGAATTCTCAAGGTACGAAATATTTACTGGTATTGGAGTAACGACCCTTGAAAACAAAGTACAAAATAGTATGAACTTTTTCCAGGATTAAATCGACATCTTTGATGTTAATAGTAGGGAATGAGCCTGAATCTGTAGCAAGTAAGGAGGACCACTAGAAAACTACCCAGAAGCAATATTTTTAGTACAAGCATTGTTAGTAATGACGAAGATCATTCCTATAAAGTATGTATTCCAGAAAAGGAACATGGAAAGAATAGCCGTGGAGACACCGATATTTCTAATAAAAACCAAAGGTATCAGTCAAGAAGAACCCAATTGAGTCGAGTAATTAATGAGCATAACTAAAAATCTAGAGAAAAAGATTTCCTTGGAGATAAAGAATGGTGAGCACAACTAGAGGTCAAAAAATAGGGTAGTTATGGATACTCAACAAAGATCCTAAAACGAGAACAAAGTAGTACCTCTTAGAAAAGAACTTAAGGGATAATCACTGAAGCCACGAATTCTGAAGCAGTTTACCCAAGTATGAATAGAAGTACGATGCATGAGTTAGATATTAAGAAAAATATAGAATATCATTTATTTACTAGTCAAGTGGAGAGTGATCAGCCAGGTAAAGACCTTCATTGTTAAGTAAAATAGAAGCCCTGTTGGTACATAATAGTTACAGTAAAATAAGAGTTCACAGAAACAAGTTAGTGTACGGATCTAGTTATAATTCCCAAGTCAGGACATTCCAGCTTCAATGTGATCATCACATTATCCTGGGATGTAATGATGGCACACGGAATATCGTTAGGAAATGGTATATAATACAGTGGATGAAAGGAGATGGGTATAGTCAGTTAAAGCTGGTAGTTTATAAGGAACTCATAAATCCTGTGATCTATGATAAGATCTGATAAATGCGGTTTATACCCACTTATTCCTACATCCTAGCTTATTATTTTGTTATGGATCGAGTCATTTAATGTCATTTATAGTTCATTTTATGTCTTTTTTGTAGAAGCATTAGAACATGAAGAATGGACCAATTACGCGTGTTTCGGGAATATTGGGAGCATCAGACTCAAGAACAGGCAAAATCAGCATCAGCTGCGCACTGAATTTAAAAGGCTATAACGTTTGATCTAGAAATAGTTACGAGACCCATAATATATCGATTTGCATGTACTCAAAGAGATCTAGACACTCATATAAAAATCCAGAGAGTTTGCCGCCGTGGCGCCAATCTACCAGCGCCGTGGCGCCCTGCACGCACCAGAAATATTTTTTTTAGGGTTTTTAGATGTTAAATGACCCCAAGGATCTATTATAAATACATTAGTTTATCCAAAACTCAAGGGAGAGGCTAATACACAGCACAATAACACCAAAATACATATTTTAGAGAGATCCAAGGATGAGGATTGAAGAGCGACAAGAGGAGACGAATGCGATGACGTCCGAAGAGGAAGAGATTCAATTCGAGTTTTATCTTCTTGTTTCTTTCTTAGAACTCTAATGATTTCCATTAGATTCATGACTTTTTTTTTATTGTTTTATCTTTAGTCATGAACTACTCCTTAATTCTAGAGGAGGATGATGTAATTGATGCTTGAACCTTATAATTGTTTGTCAATTTTGTTATGAAGGTTTATTCAGTTTATTTGTATTCTCTTGAGTTTAATGCCTTGTGTTTGCTGGCCACAAATATGATGATATATGTTTGAAATCTATCACTCGAGAGATGGGATTTTGAATAGATCTAGAGAATATAACATATGAGTTTATAGAGTTCGAGAGAATATATAAATTCATCTGAAGTCGTTAACATAGAATCACAAAGCATAACGAGTTGGTAACTACTAGATTTTTATAGAGATATCGAAGTTTATAGTTGATGATATTTTCACTGATACTCGAGAGATGGAGTGGATATTTTCGGAGTCTTGACTTATAAACAATATAACTGAACAATGATTAATTGGCATGTCAAATACATATGAGACAGTTAGGTGAAATCAGACTCTAGAATCTCTATCGTATTAGTTCCTCCTATCTAAGTATTTTTATATATTCTTTATTTAATTAAATCTTGGTTAATTATCGTCTAAATAAAGTTAGGATTATCAATTGTAGTATTTAATGCGAGTTAACGCAATCTCTGTGGGTTCGACACTCTAAACACATTTATACTAAAACTTGACACCGTACACTTGTGGATATAAAATATCACAACAATATCCCAAGTTTAAAGAGGATTCGAGGACGAATCCTATTCAAGGGGGATGAGGGGAATTTGTAACGACTGGTAGTCTCTACTACTGTTGCATTGTAGTACTGTTATATCACGAAATGAGTGATACGTAATATAAATTATGTTCGAGCATACATACATACATTCATGGAACGACTTTGGGGATAAACGGTGAATTATTTGAAACTTCGATGCGAAATTCTACGATGTTCCATTCCGGACAGCCCATGGTATTTGGGCCTCAACTCTCTCATACGAACTTCGATTTTTATGAATTTTATATCGACGGAAAGTTGAGACCGAGATCTAAAACTTTCACGTTGAATATTTTTTGTAAATTCGAACCATAAGTAAGCCGAAAATACAAGTCACAAATCTAGGTGAATAATGCCGTGGACTTATCTAGAAAAGTCTACAAATGTCTCCAAATTTCCACATTTTTCTACAATATTTCAAATATCAAATAACCATTTGTATATAAAGGAAACACTATTCACAAATATAAAAAATGAAACAAATGAGAAGAGAAGACGTGAAGGAGATAAGAATATGAGGAATAAGAAGAAGAAGAAGAAGAATAGAAGAAAAAGAAGAAGAAAAAAAGAAGGAAAGAAGAAATAGAGAAAAGACTTAGCAAGCATGAGAATTTTGGAGGATGAGGAAATACAAGAAATAAGGTAAGATTATTTTTGACCCAAATTTTGGATTTTAAATTTAGAATATTAGAGATGATTTATTAATGGTAGAAACATGTTTGGTTTTGTCATTGGTTGAGCTAAGTAAGAATTAAAGCTTGGTAACCTAGATTTGAGTTATTAAGATCATGAAGTTAAAAAGTTGAATTAGATGAGAAGTAGTGATATTAGTGTGTTTCTACATGGAAGTTTATGGTATTGGTGAGAAAAAGTTGAAATATAGAAGAATGGAAGTGTATTTGAGCCTAAGGACTTGAAGATGTTGTTTTCAGGCCTGGATTTTGGCCTTGAGTCGCGACGCAAACCACCACGCGTCGCGACACATTCCGGGAAATTGGTGAAGATCGGCTTCTGGTGTATACGCGTCACGGCACGTACTGGAAAACCAAGGCAGTTCGTTTATGGATTCAAGCGCGTCGTGACGCGCAATGCTTTGCGTCGCGACGCGAAGACCAGAATTACCCCAAAATAGTTTTAAGCCATCCCAGTTCCATCCCAACATGTTAGAGTCCGTCTTATAGGTCTTGTATCAGTTCATATTTATACTTTCCATCAAGTCTCAAGCATGATAAACCTTGTATCTATAACATATTGATATAATAGTAAACATAGTAAGTTCCGAAGCTCATTTTACAATGTATATGCTAATCAAGTTTCCAATCATAGATTATCCACAAGAGCCGCAAATCTCTTCGATAAGGGATCCAATGCCAGCCAGATTCTAAAAACTGTGAGTGGACACTACTCTTTTAAATTAGCATTCGTTTTATATTTTTATAACATACTTATTTTTTTTACACTTTAGGGCGTTATATTAATTTTTTTACAGTTATTTCATGAAAATTTATGATTTAAGTTATGTTTGAGAAAGAAATATTTTTAAAGCATGACTTTATGGTTTTTCGAGGCATGAGGGAAAAACCTACCTCAGTATGTAACTTGTACAGACATTGAATTGACGGACAACACATATGCACAAGTAGAGGACTGGGGGGACGACGATACGTAACGACCCCAGATCCTAGTTCAGGACTAAGGATGACAGATGCCCCTAGATCCTAGTTTCAGAGCTTGGAGGGTAGCATAGATCCGCACCCCCAATTCTAGTTCAGTGGCTTGGGGGACGGCGATACGCAACACCCCAAGACCAATAGTTTCAGGGACAAGAGTGACATGCTTGGGGGACAGCGATACGTGATTCCCCAAAGTCATGAATTTGTTTCCCTGGCTCTAGTTAGGTGTATGGAGGGACGACTATACGTAACGCCCCCATACGTAAGGTTTTCAGAGACAGTTACATATTTCAAAAATAGCTTCCAAACACAGTTTTCAGAAAAAAGATTTTTAGAAAAGAAAGTTTTCAGAAAACAACAGTTTTATAAGAAGTTTACAGAAAAGAGATGTTTTACAGAAAAAGTTTAAAAGAGATTTTCAGAAGAAACCCAAAGCTTTCAGATAGAAAAGAGTTTTTGTATAGAGTTATTCTTTAACTTTAGTTTTAAGAACCTAATATTTTTATAATAGTATTTCAGTTTACGTCCACTCACTAAAATCGTATAACGATCTAACTCCCACTCCCAGTTTCTTTGTTTTGCAGGAATACCCATAGGACAAGCTCGAGAGGATGGATACTTAAGACAGTCACTGGGGTGTTGAGTCCACCAGGTTGAATCAGAGTCCAGTCAAGTCAGTGTCAGAAAATATTATGCATAATATAGTTGTTAGTAAAGAATATTCATGTAAAAACTTATAAGAGTTTATTATTAAAGTTAAGTTATGTAATGAACTCGAGTTCTTAGTTTTTAAAGCATTATGAGATCTTGATGTTGAGTGGGACTTCGGTCCCGTGCATGAGTTCTCACATAAGATGAGTTTAATATTGTTAGAAAGTCAGAGGCTCATGGGGATAGTACGGCCTATTCCCTGCCTGTAGCATGTCCAGAATTGGGGATGTTACTCTTGGATTCTTATATATAAAATAAATAAATAAATAAAAATTTCATCTTGGCAGAACATGTTTTTATTGTGTATCACACTTATTTTAAAACGAGCATCGATTTGGAAAATAGGGTTTAATTCAAATAATCGGACCACTTAATTGTGTCACATTAGCCTTTTTATTTTATTTTATTTATTATTTATTTTGTTATGTGCGTAAGTTATGGGGTTTCCATTTGATTCAAATAATCGAATTAATGTTTTACTATTTCTGAAACCAGAAGTTATTAGAATTAATAAGTACCATGTTCATGAAGAACTCACAAGTCTACTCTTTTAATTTTTCTCTAGCAGACAAAAAAATCTCACGTCAAAAGTTTCATGGGTTAGGGTGAGATTGTTTTAGGGTTTGATATTTATACATTTCACTAAAAAGTCTCACACAATTACACATATAAAGAAATCTTTCAAAATAAGTAAGTTTTTCAATACCATAAGACTTTTGATTACTTGTTTAAAGTCTTAATTGAATACCACTAGATTTGAACACCCTATTTAACAAATCATAATCGTTTTAATGGAATATTACAAGACTTTTTAGGTTATTTAAAAATCTTAATTGAATACCACAAGACTTGTTTAACTCAAAATAGTCTTTTAAAATCTCAATTGAATACACCCATAATAATAAAATATTGTTATTACATTCTATACTATCAATGTCAATCGGGATGACAATCGAAATGTATCGTTTCGATTATAATTCGGGATTAAAAAAATTATCCCTGATGTCTACAGATTTTTTAAATCGAATCGAATCAAATTTTTTTTATTCAAGATATTTTTTTGTCCAGAAATCCGATTAGAATTTTCTGCAAACTCTAAATAGCTGCAAGAACCTAATGGGTAATGATGAAAGAATTATGACCTAATAGATAATTATGAAAAATATTAGAGACCTAAAGGTCACTATTTCTAAAACTTATTAGGAGTGGTAATGAGTTAGGCCGGTCCCGAACTTTGATAAGTTCGGCCTGAGTCCGAGAAATAATATTCAAGCCTTGGCTTGGGAAAAGCCCAGCTCGAGCTGTTATCGGGCCGACCCGTCTCGAACTCGGGCTTTACCCGACCCGATTTTTTAATACAATTATATATATATATATATATTATTTTTCTTAAGCCCGGGCCATGCTTTTTGAATGAGCCCGATTTGGGCCCGAGCTAGAGCCAAATTTTTAATTTTAAAACTCGGCCCGGACTTTTTTGATCTCGGGCAGGAACAAAGCTCGAACGGGCCGGACCGGGTTGAGATTTTTTTGACATGTATAAAACGTATATCTTACTTGTGATATGCTAAAGATCAGACATAGAGATGTTACTTTCCTCGAGAGAAAATACCACGTCAAACAGCTTTTTTCTCAGTCATTGTCCAAATGAAATGGTAATTAAAAAAAAAAAAAAGCAGCCATCCGTGAAGGACCGGCAGCTCTTGAAAAATCACCTTTTTATATGTCTTCCTCTTACACCATCATCAAAACCAAACAAATCTCTCTTAAATGTCCAAACACTAAACCAACAAACACAACTTTTTTTTTATTTGCAAAATGACCCACAGATTTTCACTTTTTTCTCTTTACTCCTCTCTTTAAGCCTTCAATTCATCTCTTCATTTGCAACCATAAGCTTAGGCTCGACTCTCTCAGCTTCAAACTTGAACCAATCTTGGCTGTCACCGAACAGCACGTTCTCTCTTCAATTCATTCAACAAACGCCCACTTCTTTTATCCCCGCCGTCACTTATTCCGGCGGAGTTTCCGTCTGGACCGCCGGAAAAACTCCCGTTGACTCATCTGGGTCGTTTCAGCTTCACCCCACAGGCACCCTCCGCCTCATCAACGGCTCCGGTGCAGTCATCTGGGACTCCAACACACAGCGTTTCAATGTCTCCTCTGCCTCTATTGATGACTCTGGCAACTTCGTGCTTCTCAAAAACGACGGCGTTTCCGCCTGGTCCTCGTTTGATAACCCCACTGATACTATCGTCCCTTCGCAGAATTTCACTTTTGGGAAGAATTTGCGATCTGGTTATTATTCTTTTACTCTGCAGAGATCAGGGAATTTGACTTTGAGGTGGAATGATAGCATCGTTTATTTCAATGAAGGTTTGAATTCAACTATCAACTCAAATTTAACTTCACCAATTTTAAGGTTACAGCCTGTTGGAATTTTGTCTATAGTTGATGTTACTTTGCCTAGTCCTGCTATTATTGCTTATAGTAGTGATTATGCTGAGGGTAGTGATATATTGAGGTTTCTGAGATTGGATAGTGATGGGAATTTGAGGATTTACAGTTCTGGTAGAGGTAGTGGGATTATAGATAGAAGATGGGCAGCTGTTGCTGATCAGTGTCAAGTTTTTGGGTATTGTGGGAATATGGGTATTTGTGGTTATAATGATTCAAGTTCGGATCCCGTATGTGAATGTCCAAGTCAAAATTTTGAGTTTATTGATGGGAGTGATAGTAGGAAAGGGTGTAAGAGGAAAGTAGAGATTGAGAGTTGTCCTGGGAGTGCTACAATGTTACAGTTGCTACATACGAAGTTCTTGACATTTCTGCCTGAGTTAACTTCTCAGGTTTTTTTTGTGGGGATATCAGCTTGTAGATTGAATTGTTTAGTTACTGGTTCTTGTGTTGCATCCACTTCGTTATCTGATGGAACAGGGCTGTGTTACTTGAAAACCGGATTTTGTTAGTGGATTTCAGAATCCAGCGCTTCCTAGTACTTCGTATGTTAAGGTATGGGACCGGTGTTACCAAACCCCTCTGGTTCTTTCCAGGTTGAGGGGAAAAGCAAGAGTTGGAGATTGAAAGCGTGGATTGTTGTAGTTGCTGTTCTGGCTACCTTCTTTGTTTTGGTTGTGTTGGAGGGTGGATTGTGGTACTGGTGCTGCAGAAATAGTCCTAAATTTGTTGGTTTATCAGCACAATATGCGCTGCTTGAATATGCTTCTGGGGCGCCCGTGCAGTTCTCATATAAGGAGCTGCAACGTTCAACAAAGGGGTTTAAGGAGAAGCTTGGAGCAGGAGGGTTTGGGGCTGTTTATAGAGGGGTTCTTGCTAATCGAACAGTCGTAGCAGTGAAGCAACTAGAGGGGATTGAGCAAGGTGAAAAACAGTTTAGGATGGAGGTTGCTATGATTAGTAGCACTCACCATTTAAATTTGGTGAGATTAATTGGGTTTTGTTCTGAGGGGAAGCATAGGCTTCTGGTATACGAGTTCATGAAAAATGGCTCTCTTGATAATTCCTTTTCGCAACCGAAGAGCAATCGGGGAAATCGTTGAATTGGCAGAGTAGGTTTAACATTGCTCTTGGAACTGCTAGGGGAATCACATACCTTCATGAGGAGTGTCGGGACTGCATTGTTCACTGTGATATAAAGCCTGAAAACATCCTTTTGGATGAGAATTACAATGCCAAAGTGTCTGATTTTGGCCTTGCAAAGCTCGTAAATCCAAAGGACCATAGACACAGAACATTGACGAGTGTTAGAGGGACAAGAGGATATTTGGCACCAGAATGGCTGGCAAATCTTCCAGTCACCTCGAAGTCTGATGTGTACAGTTATGGAATGGTTTTGTTGGAGATAGTGAGCGGGAGGAGGAACTTTGAAGTCTCACAAGAAACTAATCGAAAAAAGTTCTCCTTGTGGGCATATGAAGAGTTCGAGAAAGGTAACGTTGAGGGCATTGTCGACAAAAGGTTAGCAGGTGAAGATGTGGATATGGAGCAAGTCATAAGGGCAATTCAAGTGAGCTTTTGGTGCATCCAGGAGCAACCATCTCAGAGGCCAATGATGGGAAAAGTGGTGCAAATGCTAGAAGGAATTGTGGAGATGGAGAAGCCACCGGCACCAAAGGCATTGACTGAAGGGCCTGCTGGTGGAACCAGCATCTATATGAGTAGCAACACTAGTGCTCTCTCAACTTTTGCAACTTCAGCACCAGCTCGATCTTCATCGTCATCAACTCAAACTGGAGTTTCGGCTTTAGTTTCAGAGAGGAACATTGAAAGGGCATCATCATCCCTTTTACGATCATCAGACCCAAACTGAAGCACATCTCACATCAAGGTACCAGTGTTAATCGTATGTAATTTTATCATTATTGTGCAATACCATCAACTATTAGTTGCCTGCAAAAATTCTATTCAGTCCATGTGCATTCAACAAAAATGTAAATAGTATTGCTTTGGTTTATTGTAGCCATGTTAATTTTCTATTACCTTTTGATAAATAATCTAAAAGCTGCATCACATGTCCTTGACTGGGGAGTATAGGGGGATATTTTAGGCCAAATTTCTTGTGAGGTTTGGTGAAATTTCATTTCCAACACAATCTGATTATAATGTACATGCACATGGGTGTGCATAAAAGTCTTGTGATGGTAATTTCAAACCTGCCTGCTTCATAAGCTTAAAATTTGTTTCGAGTCTTTTTTTTTTTGTTTTACCCACTCGTGGTAGCCCAATGATATTCATAATCTTAACAAAACTTGATTTCGAAACTTCACATGTTCATATGAAATTAAGAATGCGGATATAGATATTTCCTGAATAGACTTTCGGTTTTTAACATTGGAGATGTCTGAATAGCAATGTTTTCAGAATCGGATTGGTGATCCAAAAGATTTAATGGGTCACAGGTTCAACCGGCAGACGTTATAAATAATTTTACTTAATTAAAAAAATTACAAAAATAAAATTTTCTTTTTGGTTTTATAAATTAAAAAAAAAAACCGAACCGGTTCGGTCGGTTTCAACCGATTTTTTTACATACTGGTTTTTTACGTGTGATGGACTGGATTTATGGCCGGTCCCTGATCCGGTTATTAAAACACGGCTGAATAGTATTACAAATGTATTTTAAAATTATAGCAATCATAAAAAAATGAGGGAAAAAATAAGGACTTAGATTCAGTGTTCAATTTTATTTTGTGTCATTTTTTTAAAAAAATTATGATCGATAATTATTGGATAAGTGTACGGGTCAATTTGGGCAAGAGGCATTTTCGTTTTTCACAACAGGGCCTAAATTCCTTCAATCAGTATCCGGCCTAAAATTGAAAACCCAAATTCCTTTTATTTTGGGCCTGGACAGCTCATTGGTGCTCCGAATATATCCCATCGAAAAACATCTCTTCCTAATAATTACTCCCCGCGTAATTAGCGATTCACCACGAAAGCCAATTGTTTAAACATGTTAGTAGGGCCCACCATCATAAATGCGGTCCTTATTCCAACAGAATAGACTATTCTTTAGCCTATAAAAAGAAACATAATTCATTATGATTCATTGAAGCTTAAGCACTCTTACTTGTATGCATGGCAGAAAAGCCCGGGCCCTGAAAATCGAGCCCGACCCGGCTCGGCCATTTAAGCCCGGGCCCGGCCCGGCCCGGGCTTAAATAATTAAAAAAAAAAACCCCTTGACTTCATTTTGCGTTCAGCCGTTCACCCATACCCATTTCTTGATTTCTTTTGCCAAGTGATGAGTGGTATTTATATCACTATTTCCCACTCATTGACCTAATGTTTTGTCTTGTTTTTCGAGTTTTATGAACGTTTTGATGTGTTTTGTTGTTCTTTTGCAGATAAATAAAGTTTGGACAGCACTGGAGGCAATTTGGGGCAAAACCGGTCAAAAATGCGTCAACAGAAAAATTCCTTCTTCTGCGCGTCGCGACGCGACGCTTGGAGACTTGCGCGCCGCGACGCCCAGCGTGCACCGGAGATGCTAAAATGCGCCCTGGTCAACGGGTCAACAAGTTGAAAAGTTTGACTTTGCTAACATGCGCCTGCCACGTGTCACCATCACAACGGAGATGCTAACATGCGCCGTGCCACGTGTCAAGATCTCATTGCTTGGCCGGCCACCGCCATTACGTGTCATGCCACGTGTCGCCACGTCAGCGTCCACATCAGCAGCCACGTCAGCAAGTCAACCGAGTCAACGAGCCACGTCATCATCAGCCAATCACAGCGCGCCACGTGTCAAGCTCTCATTCGTCCGACGGCCGCCGCCCCACGTGTCATGCCACGTGTCGCCACATCAGCACGATGACGTAAGCAATGACGTCATGAACAGTAGACACGTCAGCATGACGTAAGCGATGACGTCATGAACAGTGCCAAGTCAACGGGTCAAATCTGAGTCAACCAACCAGCGCGTGACACGTGTCACTGTAGCGCGCGGCGCGACGCTCGCCCAGCGTCGCGACGCGCTAACCCCATCCGCGCCTATAAATAGAGGGCGAGATTTCAGAATTCAGTGTCCAGTCCTCTCTCTTCAAATCTTCCTAAAGAGAGAGTTTCTCTCTCTAAAAGTCTTTAGTTTTTACTTTTTTTTTACTTTTGTAAATAATTTTTAATTATTTTTTGTAATAGTATTAGTAATTTATTTTTACTATTTACTTTCTTTTGCAGTTTTTACTATTTACTATTTACTTTTTACAGTTTTTACTATTTACTATTTACTTTTTACAGTTTTTACTATTTACCGTGATGCGGTAATTTCTTTATGTTCGGGTGAAAGGTAATTTCTTTTACTATTACTATTTAGATTAATCTCCCTTAAAATAATATATTTACTATTTAAATTGGACTTAATCAGGATACCGCCAGATTGGTCGGTGAATAATAAAACATATATTCCGCCTTTATGGCTGGTTATTTTGGTTCCGCCTTTATGGCTGGTTATTTTGGTTCCGCCTTTATGGCTGGTTATTTTGGTTCCGCCTTTATGGCTGGTTGATATTAATCACAAGTTTTTATATTATTTTAATGGGAGATATCTAAATAAGTAGTAGTAGGATTAATTCCTTTTACCTTAACATTTTATTTTATTTTACTTTTCAGTATTTTTATTTTATGTCTTTTATTTTTGTGTTTTTATTAGTCCTAGTTATGTGTTAGTTATCTAGGGGTTGTGATGACTTTTAATATCAATAGTTTATAAGGGATTATTTTATAGTTTGGATAATTAATAAGTTTACTTATTAAGTCTTAAGCTTAATGCTTCTTATTGTCTGATCACCAATAAGATTGAAATGGTAAATCTAAAATGAACTAGACATAGGGATTTTAGGTTTCAGCCTTAGACTTCATAGCCCACGATCTTCCTTGAGGATAGATAACCCTTTAATAGATTTCCTTACAGGATAGGAATATACCTGTCGGGCGGGGGTAGCCATAATTGGAACTTAGACTTAATGAATCCAGGTAATGTGGTTGACATAGGAATATGGTTCAATTGGGTTATACTGGGTATTTGTAGTTGACCATCGGAAGAGGCTTTTACATAATTTAGTGTTCCAGGTTAGTAAACTGATTTATTACACAAACATAAAATAATCACTTCATCTTTTAAATGATACTTAAAAGAAATCACAACCTTATATCTTTTTATCTGTATTTTCCTTAGTATTTTCTTTTATCTTTTTATTTATTTATTTAGTAAATCTACAATCAACCAAATCAATCAAGCAATCAATTCCATTTTCCCTTTAATTAGATATTTGTAATTAAATAGATTCAATAATTAATAACAACGGTAGGAATTAAGTCCTCGTGGGATCGATATTTTTTATACTACTTGAACGATACGTGCGCTTGCGTTATACGTGTGTGTTTACGCCGGTCACCAAGCCCTAAATCGTCTCTTCTCTTTCGCCGAATTGCCTACCTGGCTACCTTCAGCCTTCAGGCTTCAGCCTCTGCCTCCTTCTGAACTCTCACCTCACGAAAACCTTAACACAGCCTTCTGCCCCCCTGTCCCTTCGGCCTTCAGTCTTCACCAGTTAACCCATTTCTACCAAGCCCTAATCTCTAATCTCTTTCGCCCTTAAGCCTTCAGAAAATCAGAGGTTCAGCAAATCAGAGGACAATGAATTCATCTATATTCATCTCCTCGTCTCATCGTTCGTCGGTTCAGCAAATCGTCTAAGCCTTCAATCATTCATCAGCTCGACAACTCGTCTTCAATATTCATCTCCTCGTCTCATCGTTCGTCGATCACAGGTGTGGATTATATATTATTTATATTATTTTTGTGTGTCCAATTTTCTTAGTTTTATATGAATCTATTCTGATTGACTGATTCTGATCATTTCTGAATCAGATTGTTAAAATTTGAAATCTAGGTTTTGATTCTGAAAATTATTTTATAAGGACTGTCGATTCTCTGTTGACATTAGGTTGATTTATGGAATGACATTGGATACTTGAAATTTATGGTATAAGATTGCTAGAGTATTTGTTAGGGTGCGATTGTGCGAATAGCTCTTGCCTCTTTCTTTGTTTCTATTTTGTTTATCCATCTGTAGTTTGCTGCCATGCTGCTGTTATTATATTGTCTAAAAAGCTCATCATGTAAGTTTTTATTGAGTTTAGCTTCTGGTTTTTAACCTCAGCTGAATTCAATTTTATCTCTGGGATGTTAGTAATTAGTGTGTGTGGTATTCTTTTTGGGCTTCCATATTGTTGATTCATTTTTTGTCTTCAGAATTTGTTATGTCTAACTTAGAAGAATCTACGACTATTCGGGTGCCAAATTCCCCTGTGTTTCTTAATGGTCTCGAAGATGTACGCCAGGATAGTGATGAAGAAAATGAGATCCTTGATATTGAAGATGGAAAAATAGATGAAGATGGTAACAAAAGAAAGGGGGTAGCATTAGAAAATATGGATAATAAGAGACGACTGACATCAAGATGTTGGGATCATTTTACGAAGATTACTGTTAGTGGGAAATTAAAGGCCAAATGTAATCACTGTGCTAAGTTATTGAGTGCTATGTCTGAAAGAGGTACCAGTCACTTAAATAGACACATCAAGAATTGTTATACTAAAAAACAAGCTAAGTTTGAAGATACAGTCCAAAAAACTCTTAATGTTATAAAGCAAGAAGATGGAACAACTTCTGTTGAGCTTAGATCATTTGATGTAAATATTGTCCGTCAAAAAATTACGTCATTGGTTATAAAGCATGGGCTGCCACTTAAGTTTGTTGAGTATGATGCTTTTAATGACTTGATGAGTTATTGCAACCCTTTGGTGAAGAAGATGTCCAGAAACACTTTAAAGGCTGAGATTTTCAAGTTGTATAAATCAGAAAAGGGGAAAACAATGAGTTTGTTGAATATTAATGACAGCAGGGTTGCCATTACTACTGACATGTGGACTGCTAGTAACCAAAAGAGAGGGTATATGGTTGTTACAGGACATTTCATTGACAACTCATGGCATTTACAAAGTCGAGTCTTAAGGTAATTTATTTTTTATTTTTGTAAAATATGATGTTTAACTTATTTGTTGAATATACTAACATTTAATTACAAACATTATGTATATGTAGGTTTATATATGTACCATACTGCTGAGTGTCTATCTCAAGTTTTACTTAAATGTATGATGGATTGCAATGTGGATCGAAAGTTGTCAACAGTTACTTTGGATAATTGTTCAACTAATGACGCAATGGTAGAAAGATTGAAGGGAATGCTTTCATCTGAATCTATGGTATTGGGTGGTAAATTATTTCATATGAGGTGTGCAGCTCATATTTTGAACCTAATTGTAAAGGATGGTTTGACCGTGATTGAAGGAGGTATTGCAAAGATTAGGGAAAGTGTTGCTTATTGGAGTAGCACACCAAAAAGGGTTGAAACTTTTATGATGTCTGCTCGTCAATCATTCAGTAAGACTGAAAGGAAGTTGGTGCTTGATTGCCCTACTAGATGGAATTCTACATTTGTCATGCTTGATGTTGCAGTTCATTACAAAAAGTTTTTCCTCGAGTGCAACAAATTGAGCCTCATTATAAATGTTTGCCATCTGATGCGGAATGGGAGATGGCTGAAAAAATGTTAGAATATTTACGTCCATTTTATTTGTTGACGGAGATGTTTTCAGGTACGAGCTATCCTACAGCCAATATGTTTTTTCCATTGGCTTGTAAAATGAGGATGTCTTTGATGGAGTGGCAAATGTCTCCTATTCCTCAAGTTAAACAAATGGCTTCTATTATGATTGCCAAGTTTGAGAAATATTGGCAAGAGATTCATGGGGTGTTGGTTATGGCTGTCGTTCTTGACCCAAGGTTTAAGATGATGTTAATTGATTATTATTTTCCAAAGATTTATGGCGTGGGTGTTGCAGGGCAAATTTTGAGAGCACGTCAACTTTCTGAAGAGATAGTTAAACACTATGAAGCTAAGTCTGTAGGTGGTGGTGAATCTTCTACTTCCAATGTTCATTCCCATAATATTGTCACCGTTGATTCGTCTTCTTTTTTAGATTTATCTGACTTTGATTCTTTTGCCACTCAAAGCAATCATATGAAAAGATCAAAGTCCGATCTTGAGAGGTACTTAGAGGAGCCATTAGTTGCTAGAACTCCAGACTTCAATATTTTGAATTGGTGGAAGACAAATAAAGGAAAATATCCTATTTTGGCTGAGATAGCTAAAGATATATTAGCCATTCCTATTACGACTGTGGCATCAGAGTCTGCTTTTAGTACCGGGGGGAGACATTTGAGTCCACATCGTGCCAGATTACATCCTGACACATTGGAAGCAATAATGTGCACTCAAAATTGGTTATGGGCTTCTGAGCGAGGTATAAGACTGTACTGATGGTTTCTTAATTATTTATTTTCTTTGATTTACATGTTTTAACACTTTTTCTCATTAGGTCTTATTCCTGAAGAACTTATAATTTCTGGAGAGGAACTGATGGGTGAAGTTGAAGAAGACTTTGAGCCACAAGAGTTGGATTAGTTTGATCATTGATGTATTAGTTGTGGCATTTGGATAATTAAAACTTTTGATGTATTTATTTTTGGTATTTGGATTGTTAGTTTATGCCTTTATGGATGGCACATTGAAACTTTTGATGTATTTATTTTTGGTCAATGCGTATGACTTTTGACATATCTACCAAGGGTAAATATATTGGTATGTGATGAATAGTACTTTGTCAAAATTTTGTACTTGTGTCATATATAGAATGCAAAGATTTACACTAATCCTAGCAACTGTGCCCCATGTTGAGTTTTCATCTTCCAATAAGTACTTCCATATGCACCAACTTCCTATCATTGTTGAATGTTTTTAAGCCATTCTGAGTTTTTTATGTGGTTGGTACATCAAAAATCTGTAGTGTTTGCTTGATATCTTGTTTTACATGATAACATATAGCTTTTGCCATGAGTTGTCGACATCTTAAACAAATTTTTTCTTTTTTCTTTTTCTCTTTTTCTTTTTTCAGTTTTTCGTTTTCAGTTGTAAGTATACTTTCTGTGATACCAACTTTAGGTTACAACTGAACAAATAACATAGAATAGCTTGGCTGCCACAGCACACTAAAAAGCAAGAAATTAATCAAATAAATTGAATAATACAAGGTAAGAAATAAAAACACTAAAATGTGCGGAAAAGTGGTTAATATGACCTATTCCTCTATCTTACATTGCGGCTTCAACTTGGTGATGATTAATTGACACAACAAACTGAAGAAAGAGGCAGCAATTGGCAATAATGCCAAAATCAATTTTTTTTTTAAATAAATCGGGCTTGGCCCGGGCCCGAGCCCGGCCCGGAAGAGGCTCGGGCCGGGCTTTTGCCGGGCCCGGGCCAATTTTTTTCCAACCGGGCTCGGGCCGGGCTTTTACAAGCCCGGCCCGAGCCCGGCCCGTTGCCATGCATACTTACTTGAGCTATCAAAGCCTCTCACCCTCTAAATACCAAGCCATCACCCCTACACGACAGTCCACGGAGGTCAAGGTAACCTCAGACCTTCATATTCCATTATTTACCGCTCATCTTCACTATTGACTTGAGCGTCAGAGCGCTTACTGCGCCCACCACACGAGTGGGTAGAGGCTCCCCACTCACTCTACCTTTGTTTTGCAGAATCGCTAGTGCCCCATCATATAAATTTTCGATTGTGGACTGAAGGCGAAATCCAGTGTCTACAATTTGGCACCCACTGTGGGGCCTTAGCGATTTATTGCAAGCGAAGATCTCTCCAATCTATGGTCCTTACAAACGTAGCTACTCATGGCTTCAAGCAGCGAACGAATACCAGATCTCGTGGCCGCTCAATTGGCCATTATCCAAGAACGATTATTAGTTTTAGAGGAGGAAAACTCAGTCATGCGAAACTCCAACACAACCCTTCAAAAGCAATTGGAGCAGATTTCTTCACCCTCCCAACGACGCGAGGCTACATATCGCCTCAATAATCATGCCATTCAATCTAATCTTGGAAGCATTCAAATATGAGATACTCCTGAAGGGCCAATCTGTATGTAATGACTATATCGATAGACACCGACGTAGTTCGGCTTATAGTATTTATCTACGGCAACGAGAATGCAACTTCGGATTTTTAGTGGAATAACCTGAAGTTAATAATTCAGAATATTTAATTAAAGAGTTTAATTAATATTCCGGGATTATTGAGCTCGGAATTGTAGGTCCATTTGGTCCCCGTGTTAGCTCGAAAAACTGTAGCAAATTAAATAAAATTGGATAGTCCAATTATATACTCACATATATATTATTATTAATATGATTAATAATATATTTATCACAAATGAGACTTTATGTTAAATTTAATATAAAGTTTTCATTAAATAAATGATTATGAGATAATTATTTAATTTATTAATAAAAGTTTTTAATTTTTAAATTATGTTTTATAATTTAATATATCATTTTGAAAATGAATAAATTTAAAATTTGATTTTGAAACTCTTCATTACAAAAATGACAGTTACATTATTTTATTAAGTAACATGTTAAATGTCATTATGATGACATTAATCATCGAAATTTTGGTGTTATATTTTCCCTACGGCCTACCGAATAATGCAAAGGGTTTGGGGGGTTATTTTTGTAATTTAGTTGCAAACTTGATAACTCAAAACCCTAACTGTAAAAGGAAAAAATATGTTTTTCTTTTTAGGATAATCTCATTCTCTAACCCTAGCCTCAATTGTTCTTATTTTTGTCTCAAATGTTTAAAGAAAAAGTGGAAGAACAAAAAGGAAAAACATTGTGTGTGACAAAATAATTCTCTAAAGTGTCTAGAGATTTAATCTTTTGTAAGTGAAGCCCACACTTCTATTTACTGGTTGCGAGATATAGCACGATAGACTTTTTGGAAATCAAACCAAAAACACATTCTCTCATTCCCTTATACTCACGAAAGTGAGCATAAAATTCTACTCACTGCCTTCACCTTCACTATATATTTGTGGGTTGTTTTTATTGTGTTTTTTCCCATAAATGTTTTTGGAATAAAGGGATATTTTATGGACGTTTTAGGGATATTTTGGAGTGATTATATCGTCCAAAATAGTAGCAGAAAAATAGCAAACAGGCAACACAAAAATAGTGAGTTGTGTGCACGAAATGGAGTGTTTTTGGAGTGCAAAACAGTCTAGTTTTTAGGCTGCTGTTCAGGGTTGTTCAAGGGCTATTCGGGGCTAGAAAAATTATGAAAAACAGAAGCAAAACAAGTCTAAAAGAATGTAATTTTCTGAAATTTTTCTATAAATACCCCTTAGTTCTACTACTACTAAACCGGTTATCCGTTATACTGTTGGCAGATTCGGTGAACTAGTAAACCGGTTAACGTGTAACCACAAAAAGATTTTAATATTTGATATTAAT
Organism: Zanthoxylum bungeanum; assembly: GCA_019454045.1. NCBI lineage: Eukaryota > Viridiplantae > Streptophyta > Magnoliopsida > Sapindales > Rutaceae > Zanthoxylum > Zanthoxylum bungeanum. The sequence continues at coordinate 50,226 of SKCR01003150.1, forward strand.
GAGTGATTAAGTTGAGATATAGATAAATTAGAGGTATATGATATTGATAATTTATCGAGAATGAAAAATATTTTAAAAGTAACACGCTTTCGCTGCATTTGCCCCAATACGTTGGGCGTAAGTTCAAAATTTAAAATTAAACGTAAATTTTAATGAGACCCACTGCTCTATCACATGGTTGAACACCATATTAAGTGGGTAAAAAAACAGACTTTGAGGTGTGAAGAACATTACTTTAAGATATTAATTGTCTCTACTATTTTGCTTCAGGGTAAGGCAATATATCTTTACGATATAATAAAATTTAGAATTTTAAGAACAACAAACTTCTGTAAAATTTATGAAGTACGTTTATAAAGAAAATAGGGAATTGAGAGAGAGATTTTTATGAATATAAAACACATATATATATATATAAGGGTAGGATTCTGGCAATTGTAGTTGAATAGGCACATTTTCAGACCAACCAATATGTTTAAAATTTTGAATCAAATCAATTGTAAAAACAGTTAATAAATACAAAATTATTAAACATAACTTTGAATTTTTTTAGTATATTATTATACACACAAGCACGTGCCAAGTGTCCAAGTGCTTAACAGAAACCGAACTTGATCAAAACCGAAACTGAACCGATTAACAATTCAGTGGTTCTAAGTTCAGTTTTGATTTTTCAAAATTTAAGAACTGAACCTCGAACCATACCGGAACCTAATTTAGAATCGAATCGAAACCGAAACTTAAGAATCAAACTGCCAAACTGAATCGCAGAACCGAACCGCAAAATCAAACCACAGAACTAATAAAATTTATTAATTAATTAAGATAATATTTGTTGTCCAAATAATGTCATTAAACAACAAATCAACATGCTTCAACCAAATCAAAGGACAAAACCGAAAACTACATGCAAAACCCTAAAACATAGAAACCATAAAAACCTGATAAATCCAAGTCGAGATAATACTCTGTCCTTAAGAACTTATTAGCCTCCGTCTCTGGTGCTTACGGATTCGAGTTGGCCAATATTCTCTCAGGATGACTTGGTTGCTTCTTGTTCAAGGAGCACTCCTTAACAAGTATTTGAACTTGGAATATGGTAGAACTCTCTCTCAAAACAAATGGAAAACTTGACTCTTAAATTCGGATTGTCTTATGTATGTCTTAATTGGACATAGAGCCTCCTTTATAAAGGCATGGAAGAGTGCCAATGGGGCACCCCTTGGGGTGGGGTGCAACCCTCCAAAGGGTTGTACCCCTCTCATGCACCCATTGCATCCAAAAGACATATATATCCTTAATGAATATTTAAAGAATTTCCAATAATCCCCCACAATTCTTCAAATATTCATGTAGACACTTGAGAGAGTTACCATGAACTAAAGCTGCATCGAAATAGGTAGCTTTCGCATTGAACCTTTCATAGTGAATGACAATCAGATTTACTTGGAAAACTAGTGACCCATAGTTTTGAACTGTTCTGCCGTTGGTGTAAACCAAGACAACTGCCAACACACAGCTTTACTTCGACCATTTTCCCGTTCTACGGTTGTGTTCATTTCGGCCCTGAACAACGGTCCCAGATTCATCAAGTACTTTAGGGTGACCCGCCTTTAAAAGTTCCCATGGAAGCAGCCTCACTTCTTACTTGAAATAGATGATCTACTATGAAGAGCTAATCTGTCTTTACCCCCATTAGGACTCATCTCCTAATATAGTGATCATTAAAAGCCTTAGCTTATCCTAACCAATGACAGACAACACTCATCGTCATTATCGGAATGGGAAAGAGTACAAAACTCTTCAGTGCTTATTTTGAATTGCACAAAGTTTCAGTTGTCCCTTTTGAACCTAGATCTTGGGATCTCCAGTCAGCTAGGTTGGGTTTCCACAGTGACAATTCTTAATTTATAGGCTTCAAGCCCATTCCCCTCGATGACTTCTCAACTTGCTCTCGAGGTAAACCTTTAGTTAGTGGATCCGCTAGGTTTTCCTTCGACTTGACATAATCGATCGTTATTATGCCACTTGAGAGCAGTTGATGTATGGTATTATGTCTCCGACGTATGTGTCGGGACTTACCATTATATATTGTATTTTAGGCTCTCCCAATAGCCGATTGGCTATCACAATGTATGCTAATCGCTGACACCGATTTGGGCCAACTAGGAATATCCTCCAAGAAGTTTCTAAGCTATTCTGCTTCTTCCGCTATTTTGTCTAATGCTATGAACTCTGATTCCATAGTAGATCGGCAATACATGTTTGCCTCGAGGATTTTCATGACACGGCTGCATTACCAAGTGTGAAAACATATCTACTCGTAGATTTGGAATCCACCGTATCAGATATCCAGTTAGCATCGCTGTATCCCTCTAGTACAACAGGATATCTCTCGTAATGTAGTCCATATTTTGAAGTTTCTCTCAGATACCTCAAAACTCTTATAATGGATTTCTAGTGGTTATGTCCTGGATTGCTCGTATATCTACTAAGCCGGTTCACAGCTTGAGCGATATCTAGTCGTGTGCAATTCGTGAGATACATCAGACTTCCGATGATTCTCGAATACTCTAATTGCGATACACTTGAACCAGTATTCTTTGATAGATGAAGAGTGATGTCTATAGGGGTTCTAGCCACACTTAGATCCTCTTTGATATATTTATCAAGTA
>SKCR01003151.1:0-61425 GCA_019454045.1 Zanthoxylum bungeanum
TCTTGCGGGTAACCGACTCAACCTGATCCCAAAGTTTTGTAACTCTGCCTGAACCCAGATACTCTGCCTGCGGCATACTCTGCCATATCATCATCAAAAGTGGGGATATCATCCCCCAACCCATTCGGAGGCTCCTCACGTCTCACATTCTCAGAAATTCCCCCAGACGGGGCAGCACCATAGCCACAGCAGTAGTCAAAGCTTGCAACTGTTCAATGACCTTGGCGAGACATTCTCTAACTGATCCATTCGGATACCTCATTACCAGATTCACTCATGACTGTTATTGTTCTTTTAATGAGCCTTATCCCTTCTCTAAACCAAACGGTATCTATGATGTATTTTTGAGACATAGAGGGTGTAACATGATATATGTATGCATGAGGTGCATGAGATGCATGTAACATATATAACATATTAAATCAATTAAAATTTCCAAACAAAAGGCCCGTTACCATTTTAGAATCTTTTGGGCTAATTGTTACAGGAGTGAACATCCCAGTTTAAACGGCCCAACTTCACATCTTATGACAAGGAGCCCAACTAAATCCAAATGGTAATGTTCCGAACACAAGCACAAAGTGGCCATCACACTTAGACGCCTTTGGCCCAATAGTCATGAAATACGTTCTTGTCCCAGTTTAAATGGCCCAACAAGCCCATATTCCATGACAAATGGTCCAAATGGATCCAAACGACGATGTTCCCAAACACAAGCATAGAAGAAAGATAATGCAAACATAACATAATAATTTCTACATAATGGCCAACAACATTTCAGAAGCTTCGGGCCTAATAGTCATAAGGTACGAACTCGCCCCGTTTAAATGGCCCAGCAAGTCCGCATTTCTGACAATAGTCCAACTGCATCCAAATGAGGATGGTCCACAAGCACATATTCAAGGAAATAATTGTTACTTTAGCCAACCCAATCTATGGGTGGGTTAGCAAGAGTATAGACAAAGGCTCTCACCGGCGAAGGATGGCCCACAACTAGGTCTCCCCACTCAAGGGTTCGAGCAACCAAGTGAGCGCACCCTTTTTTATACACTAAGGTACGTGCCAATGAGCTATGGTGTGTGACAGACTGTCAAATGGATTTCCCGTTGTAGATTCCCCAGAGGGAAGGTGGAGCGAGGCTCACTTAAATACCCAAGCCTCTTAGGCTCTTATCGCTTGGTGTCAGGAATAAACAAAGAGTCCTCCAAATTAGTCCATCACAATAGGCTACGAGTAGATGGCTATCTAGGTGCCTTCACAACTTTTCCTTCTAGAAAGGTAGTGAATGAAGGAAGACACAAAACCATTACCTAGCCTCAAAATGCCTTTGATTAAACCCTCCACTTTATCCACTATAGACACGGTCAATTAAAACATAAATCCAAACATCACAAGACAATATTTCGGGGCCGATTCTCTATCCCCAGTGGAGTCGCCAGACTGTAGGAACACAGAAACTGGGCGACGGCATGCTGTCCCGGGCTCGCGGCCCGGTCGGGAGTACGGAGTAGCCACGGGGGACTAAACCGGAGAATAATGGAGTCGCCACCTGGTGTGAACCGGGAAAATGAGATTAAGGCCGCACTCACCCCTCGCAAGGGAAGACCTCAAAACCGTTGGGTTCGGAATGGTCCTTACTCATGCCACTTGTAATGAAAGAATTTATGTAATAATTTAATCAGGCTTAAGTAGCACTTATTTCCAAGAGTATCATGCTTCTAAATTCACATGTACAAAATAAAACTTACACATATATTTCACATCTAAGATTGCATGCTGGAAGTACATCAAAGGAGCTACAAACATACAACTTCATTGGCATATTATATTCAAGAAAACACAAGCACACATACTAACCACACAAGCACACATGTGAGCACCTTCTCAAGTGGTACGTGGAATTGTATCCCAAGTACAGACCGTACTACGTCCATTCGGAATCGGCTACGGAATTTATGTCTGGGTTTCCATCCGATATACCACAAGAAATAATACTCAAATCATCCATATGTATATTGACATAACCTTGTTTCATATTGTGGGGATAGACACTTGGACAAACTATGTATGAAGCTAATGGAAACCTCTAAAGAAAGAGTCTGGTTGTAGCGCGTTCAAGTGGTTGTGCGTTCGCGAGTTTGAAAACTGCGTTCGAACGGTAAACAGAAGGTTTGCGTTCGTGTTAGCGTTCGATAACGCGTTCGAACGGAACCAGACCTGATGCATGATAAGACTAAGAAAGTGTGTGTGCGTTCACGTAGCGTTCGGAACGCGTTCGAACGGTAAACAGAAGGTTCGCGTTCGTATAGCATTCGAGAATGCGTTCGAACGGAACCAGACCTGATGCATTATGAGACTAAGAAAGTGCGTGTGCGTTCGCGTAGCGTTCGAGAACGCGTTCGAACGGTAAACAGAAGGTTCGCGTTCGTGTAGCGTTCGAGAACGCATTCGAACGGAACCAGACTTGATGCATGCAACATGAAGAATAATGATAACAATGTCAAGCTCAGTATGTCCGATTAAACGTATCTTGCATTCAACCGAACACACATCAACCGGCGCAACAAAGTATCGTGGTAAAGGGCTTTAATCCCCTCCCCATAGGGGATCTTTCATTGCACTTACTAAGCCAATGCGCTCGATTGAATCATGCATACAGAGAATTAAAAGCAATAATATCTAACTTAGTATGCCCGATTGAACATATCTTGCATTTAACCGAACACACATCGACCAGCGCGGCAAAACATCGTGGTAAAGGGCTTTAACCCCTCCCCGTAGGGGATCTTTCATTCCACTTACTAAGCCCATGCGCTCGATTGAATCATGCATACATAGAATTAAAAGCAATAATATCAAACTAGTATGTCTGATTGAATGTTTCTTGCATTCAACCGAACACACATCAACCGGCGCGGCGAAACATCGTGGTAAAGGGCTTTAACCCCTCCCCATAGGGGATCTTTCATTCCATTACTAAGCCCATGCGCTCGATTGAATCATACGTAAATAAGCAACATGCAGAATTCAAGTGACGAAAATATAAATAAATAAATCAAAGTAACATGAAACAACAGAAGGTGCGGTTTTTCAAGCGGTACGTGGGGTTGTATCCCAAGTACAGACCGCACTACCGTCCATTCGGATTCGGGTACGGAATTTACGTCTGGGTTTCCATCCTATATACCGCAAGAGACACACTCTTTCATTCATCCAATACCCAAACATGCATCATACACACACAAGATTCAACAAATAATTAAAATACAATCAAAATAAATAGCAAAAATCAAATAAAGATGAGTGTGGAAAGTACCTCAGGTCTAACCTTTTTGCCAACTTTCGGGCTTGCGTTTCACGGACATCGGAAAGGGTACAGATCCTCAACTTCTCCGGTTCACTGGTTTAGTGTCCTAGCTCATTGCTTTGCTGTTTTTGTTGCCGTTCGGTCTTCGTTCTACTGCTGTTCGGTCTTCGTTCTGCTGCTGTTCGGTCTCTGCTTGCTACTCACTGTTCAGGTCACCTGTTTTAACGTTTCAACGAAATGTTTCGAGTGTTTTTCGTTGTTTTTTTAGTGTAGTTTTGTGTGGTTATTTCAAGGATTATAAGTGCAGTTTATGTTACTGTTTTAAGGATTTTAGGGACTGTTTTGGGAGTGGTTTGGGCTGCTGTTTGGAGGTATATTTTTGGTGATGGAGGGCTGCTGCATGGGGAGATTTTCGGTGATGGGTAGAGGTTTAGGAGGGTGCTGTTTTCGGTTATGGAGTGGAGGAGATGAGGGGATGATTTGTGTTCTTCCTATTGCTATTGCCGTGAGTGGTTAAGCTCTTTGTGTTATGATTTTTTTGTGAGTTATCTGTAAGAGCTAGAGGGGTGCATGTCTTGGTTAGGGTTGTTTATATAGAGAAGGGCTAGGGCTTCACCTTGTCTCACAAGGAAGGGATTTTGGCATTAAAATGAGGATTTTATTTGGTGTTGAGCACGGAAAGTCAAAGATTGAGGGGGGACAAATCTTGGCTAGATTAGGAATACAAAATATTTAATTTGTTATGATTGATTTTAATTAGGCATGATATCCTTTTAATTTAGTATGTGATTTGTTTGGTTAGGAAGTTAATATATTTGATTTATCTTCATTAGGTATGATTATATTTTGTGTTTTATTTAATTGGTAAATGGTTTAAATATTTTTTATTAATATTTATTTTTAATTAATTAAATTGGGATGTGTTTTATGGGCTTTGGGGAGCTAATTGGGCTGGGGTGCGAGGCTAGCAGTAAAACCAGAAACACCGACGCCGTTCGAACGCCAATTGAACGCTACACGAACGTCCGCAATCTGCCTGACGTTCGAACGAAGTAACGAACGCAGCACTAACGAAGACATTGAACTTGGAAATGAATTAACTTGATGACGTACTTATTCTGAATTTCCCCTTCCGACCTCCGTTTCCCGCAATATCCTTAGCTAAAAAGGTAGTGCCTCCAACTGAGACTCATCATCGGGTTTCACATGCGAAAATGCAATGCCTACACTTATTACCTCCTATTTCTTTGTATTCTCTTCTCACCTATTCCCCTCAATGTAAATGAGGTTTCTTTAGAAGTATAGTGTAACGGGTAGAAGTAAATACAAGTGCTAGCTGGAGAGAGAAAGTGATAGATTTGATCTATGATCAATGTGTAAAGTATCCATCCGCATATCATTATTATTTTATCATATGCGCTTTATTAGTGCTCCCTCCATAAGAGCACTAATACCGTATCCTGCGTGACATCATCTCCACTATGACTGGAGTGATACTTCGTTAATTTGGAATTAGCAAACCCGAGCCCGAGATTATTTGTGAGCACATTCGCATTTCGAATTCGAATGCGGCTCGTCAAATCAAGCGTCAAATCACAAGTCACATCAATCGTCGAATCACATGTCACTTTGAGTGATGTGACATTTGATTGATTGATGTGAATTTTGAAATTGAAAAAGGTAAATGGTTTATTATTTTGGAAAATATAAAAACCCATTTACATTTTTTCATTTCACACTCTCTCTCTTCACGTTTTTTTCATTTTATAGCCAAAAGCTCATGTTCTTCTCTCTCGGTCTTGGACCGACTCTTCTTCCTTCTGGTTTTCTACAAAACCGTGAGTGATGAAGAAGGTTAAGACTTGATTTTTTTGCAAGATCAAAGTGCTAGCACACTTCAGGAGGCATACCTAGGTGATAGGGCAGTGAGTTCATGAGCATGGAAGACTATCACAAAGCTTGGAGCTTTAATGGAGTCCATGGCCGATTCTTCATGTAGGAGATCCACCCACCACCGTGCAGTCCACCATTGCGCAGCCCACTGCCGAGCATGGGGAGGGCAGTTCGGTTTTCATCACCACAAGCATCTCAACTGATCAATGTGAGTTTTTCCGCACCTCCTATGATTGTATTTACACTTGTTTCATGCTTGATTTATGATCTTGGGAAGCTTAGAGCAAACCAACACGGATATATTGGCAGTAAATTCGGTCATCGGACTATCCGAACACGTAAGTACCTAGTACTACGTTTATACCGATTTATAAGACAAGGTTGGCTTCTAGCAAAGCGCCATGCCTACCCAATTCTCTAGAAATATCCTTACAGGAATAAAAGGATCTATATCAGGCGTAGTATACGTAGTATTGCGTATGTCGATCCAGTATCGGATGATCACATGCTAGGCCTGGGGCTGGAATTGTGTCTGCCCCGTACGAAGCACATGTCGGATGTCTAGTGACTAGTCTCTATAATCGGATAAGCATGACCTTGTCATTTTATCCCGATGACTGAAGTACATAAGAGAACCAGTATCGTATCCTACGTGACCATCATCTCCACTATGACTGGAATGATACTTCCGTCTTGACATCACACCCAACACACTATGATTCTCGATATACCCAGAAGAGGCGTACACAGAAACCGGTTAAAGCCCTGGATGACCAAAACCAAAGTATATTGATTGTCGCAAGTATTAGCGGTGCAAGTCTCAGGTTAAGACCAAATACACCTACCCTTATTTCGGACTTCCATAGACACATAGTCATACTACCAAACATATTTTAATGGAACCTTATTCAAAATAAGTTCTTGCACTGTTAATGCGTATCCGTTGAAGGAAAAGATAGCTCATAGTGACTCATGATTAACCTTATCATGTCCAACAAAATTCAGTTTATCCAGTTTCGGACACACCGTCAAATAGACGTGTTCCGGCAGGAGTCCTCTTTGAAAGAATACTATACTCTTTCAATTATATTAGAAACTTATTGCTTAAGTATTTTCCATTACGGTCTTATCGTGATGGTTTAATACTTCAGCCAATCTGTTTGTATATTTTGTGTCGAAACTATAAAAGTTTCCAATTTGTGTTTCAAAAGAAACACATAACCATAACGCGATGCCACATCCGTATAGGTCACGAAATATTCATATCCACCTCTAGCCTAGCTAGACATGGGCCCACTTGCTTCACTATGAACTAGGGCTAGCAGATCTGTGGTATTTTCACTTTTGCCAAGTAAATAGTGTTTTAGGCACTTTGCCCAATAAACTAGATTCGTAGACTTTATTTGAATAGAATCAAATCAGTCCGAGTACCCACTCTTCAAAAGTGTGGATATATGATTCTTGTTTAATTGTGTCCCAGAAAACAATGCCACAATATGTTTCTTCTGATCAAATCAGTTTGAGCTATTGTTTGTCATGTTTTATACTTGAGATTTATTTATATTCAAAATATAAATGCTGTTATTCACATCTAATGTGTTTATCTCAATATCATCTTTATATAATGAAACACTTTAGTGTTCTAGAATATAAAGGTAAACCCACATTGGGTTAAACACTGATATAGAGATAATATTTCTAGTCAAACTAGTTACATTATAACAGTTTCCTAATTTAAGTACACACCCGAAGGTAGTTCCTAAACTTAGGTATCTACGGTTGAAACAGCAACTTTCGTCCCGTTTCCAATTCACAGATTAATCTCAACTGAACATCAGTATGTATTTATGTACCACACTAAGTATTTAAAATCCAATTTCAATACTAGTAGTGAACAGAATCTTGACAAACATATTTGAAGTCAGAGCCTTGCTCGTCTTCAATTCCTTCATGTCTGCTTTGTCCAAACGGCAGTCACGCTTCCGCGATCCCGTTTGCCATAATTTAAGCAGACATTTTGGGATATGTCATTTATCTTCCTAGAAGATTATAATAATTTTGCCTTTGCCCTTTTCAACACTCTAGAAGCCTTTGGCCTAGCCTTGGCTGACTAGAATATTGAAGTAAGGTGCGCCTTGCGCTACTTGCCATATTGTAAACTTTGACTTTGTCTCATTGAGAATAGTCATTAACTCTCCAAGAGTTTAGTATTGCAATTAGTACTTCTAAGATCTAAAATAGATCTATGAAGATCCTTCAATTTTAGTATCATACTTTAAAGATCTAATCCTTAGTTCTGATTAAGAAATTAAGGAGTCTACTGCGACAAGCTAAATGGATTAAGCACTAAAGTTATCATCACATAAATCTTCCAAAGATTATGCTCTACTATTTGCTTAACTCCGGGCTTAGGCCTAATATGTTATTTTATCAAATAAAGTAACTTAATAGTTTCGATGACCATCCTGAAATTTTATTCCCAATTGAAAGTTAAAACCATTTAAATACATTTTCCCTAGGATTATGTTTTAAATGTCAATCTTTCAATTTTATCTCGATTTTAATAGTCCAACTATTTAATCAATGATATAGGTACTATTTATTTTAATGATTACATAGTCCAACTATTAATCAACTATAATAATTAAATCAAATATATTGATTATTATAATCCAATTATATAATCAAATATAAATGAATAGTTTTAATACAATCCAACTGTTAATTAAAACAACGTTTAAATATTAGTCCAACTAACATTAATTTATTTGACGAATAATATTAGTTGAGCGCGTTATGGCAAGTAATTAAACGAATATTGCAAATTCAATTCTTGCCTCCCACTATTTCGGCGAGCCTCTAACCCTCTGTCGAGTACTCGGGAAACCGTGTTTCTAGTGGGTAGGTGTTTGGTGTTGGTTTATTCTAAGGTCCCAAGATCAAATCAAGACATGAAAACATGCGTGAATACACCAATGAAGATAGCGGAATACTTACATTGAATCGTTTATGTCGATTTGAAGACGAATCATGCCCAAAAACGCACTGCCTTGGTAAGCTTACTGCATGCAGTCCACTGCCTCCAAAAACAGAATTTTGAGATGAGAAACGCAGCTCCTAGCTTCGTTGGATGGATCCCGGCTCATGGTCGAACCTCCCTACCACCTTCGCAAGACTCGTAGTGTGCTAGCACTTGAATTTTCACCATGAAAATCCAACCCTTGCTTCCCTAAAGTCACGCCTGAATTGGTTCCAAACAGTAAGACAGTTTCAGTTTTTGGGCGTGAGGAAGAGAGAATTTGAGAGAGATGATTTGTATTATTAAGTTAAAATGATTTACCAAAAATCAATTTATATTTATGCCATAAAATTTATTAAATTGATAATAAATTTATGACACAAATCATGCAATGGTTTAGAGTGTCAAACACTCAAACTCCATGCAAGACCATTGAGTGTATTGTACACAATCTTCATGCAATGCATTAGAATAAAATAATGCATAATATGACATGTGTCATGTGGGCCCCACACGTTTTCAAATGAAAGTGGGCCCACGTGCACTCACGCGTTCGGGTCGATATTTCCGAAATACCGAGCTTACGTTGCGACGTTAATTAAATCGAATTTAAATAAATAATTGCGCCTAGCGAAATTATTATTTACGTCGCTAACGAATTAATTCTAAATTAACTCGTTTGCCCGAATTAAAATCTAATTTTAATTCCGCGTCGAAATCTAATTTCGTTTAATATATCGAATATATTAATTTACCGATTAATTCCAAATTAATCGTTATCTCTCTCTAGACGATATTTTATCTTAGATAAAATATCTCCGTAATTAATCCTAGATTAATTTTCTCTCTCTTCTGTATAATCCCAGATTATTCAAGAGTGCGAGTTGTGCATCATCGGTGGATTATCGGGAAGCGACCCATGAGATCCCCGGATAATCTGGCAGTAAATACGGTCGTCGGAGTATCCGAATCACGTACGTACCAAGTACTACGTTCTACCGATTTACGAGACAAGGTCGACTCCTAGCAAAGCACCAAGTCTACCTAATTCTCCGGACATATCCATTAAAGAATATTAAGATCTGTATCAAGCGTAGTATACTAATGTATTGTGCATATCGGCCCAGTATCGGATAATCACGTGCTAGGGCTGGGGCTGGATAAGTGTCTGCCCCGTCCGAAACACATATCGGATGTCTGGTAACTAGTCTCTATAATCGGATATTCATGACCTGGTCATAAATCACGATTGGATGCGCATCACTTAAGAGCACTAATACCGTATCCTGCGTGACATCATCTCCATTATGACTGGAGTGACACTTCCGTCTTGACATCACATCCAATACACTACGATTCCTGATAAACCCAGAAGAGGTGAACACAGAACCAGTTAAGATCCCCCACCACCAAAACCAAAGTTTACCGATTGTCGTAAGTATTAGCGAGATGTAAGTCTCAGGTTAAGACTATACACACCTACCTTGATTTCGGCCTCCCATAGACACCTAGTCATAATACCAATGGGATTCCGAAGGGTCTATCCAGAGCGAAGCTGTTTCCCGTACCATCGGTGAAACACGACCTCCTATCGCACTTGCACAAGTATCCAATACTTATATATATGAGAACTATGCCGTTGTGCCCTCACAACGCGCACAAGTGCAATACTAGCCTATTCCGCATTATCGATGTCCAGTCTCGATAATACTACGGCTAGGGATATTTAATGATTAATCCTTCGTGGACTGATACTGTCTCTCATATCATCTCAATCCAGGAACTAATCATAGGGACCTCTCTTCATTTATATATCTATGGTGATCTAATCACAAATGATGAGAGTGCAATTTCCTTATTACATAGTTGATTTGCTACAACAACACAATGATCTGTGCAAATAGTGACGCTATGGGTCATATTATCCAACAATCTCCCACTTGGCACATAGCCAGTCACTCGAGTGTCTAAACCCCGAACTATGTACAATTCGCTCAAATTGCTGAGGAAAGGTTTTCGTCAGCGGATTTGCTTAATTATCGTCTGACGCGATTTACACGATCATCACATCGCCACGATGTATGATCCGAACGAATCAGATGATATAGAAGTATATATCTGGATCGTCGATGAGACCTTTAATTCCTTAGCCTATGCTGACGCCTAGCTCAGCTGCTAACAGAACTTTATCTAATCTTATTAGATTTATTTTCGACCCAGATGGTCTTCTATTGCTGCCTCAGCTGCAGCAATAATCCGCATTTGTTGTTTATTCGGCAACAGTTATCTTGCTAGGAAGATTTCCAGCTCACTGTCCCTGTTATTCAAACTTTATAGTACCGTAGTATTTAATTGTTTGGGAAACTTGAAGTAGTGATCCCAGTCACTTCAAGTTCTCCATCTCCATAGTTTAAGACAACATCTTTAGTTCTCTCAGATACTAACAGATGTTCTTAATCTTCAATCCAGTGACTATCCTTGGATTGACCCGATTGTGACTCCATATGCTCAAAGCGTATGAGACACCAATACAAGTACATTTTAAATGTACAATTTCTCAGAGAGTGTTACCAACTCTAAATCTAGCCCAGTAGATCTTTATTCCTTGAATAAAGGTTGTTACTCCCCAGAATTCTACGGAGAATTTCTATTGAAAGAAATCCATGAAAGCCAAGCTTTCACCAATTGTTTTATGGGAATTTCATTGTCAGTGCCTCTCCCACTAACCTCCTTATATACACAAGAATTATTTCGTTTTGAGTTAAATCATAAACCATTATGATTATTTCAAAACGTCAGTTCCAAGAACCTTATGCTTGCATTGATCCAAACATGGATCGAATAACCCGCAAACCTTGTTTGTCGGTTATAAAATCGTCAGGATGTTGTAAACATCCTCCAAAAGGTTCCTTTTCAGGAAAGCGATTTTGATTTGTAACTGACATATTTCATAAATGAAATATGCAGTTATCAACAAGCATCTTCAAAATGGACTACCATGGCAACAGGTAAAAGGTTGAACCTTATTAACACAATGTTGATAACGATACCTTTCCGTCAAAAGCCTAGCTTTGTACGTTGGTATGTTGCCATCCATGTATGTCTTCCTTGAAGACGTATAATGTACCAATAGGCACAATGCTTTGTGGTACAACAACTAGTATCCATAATAGTCGTTATACATGGAATCCATTTCAGACTCATGGCACTTTGCCATAACAGGGAGTCGATACCTCGTATCACTTCCTCAAAACGTAGTCGGTGGATATACCTTCATAAAATTGACATCTTAATGAGGTTAGATCAGAAACCCATACCCTAGGTTGTTTTCTGACTCTATCCGATCTACCGATTTCTTGTGTATTTGAAGATTAATGGTACAGATTCATCATAGATGAATTGTTTGTGTTCCATTAAGGACTTCGTGCTATGAATAGTATTACTCCGATTTTCATTGAGTATCACTATCCTCCCACTGACCACTGCATATCGGTATTCCTCTCAGGAAAACCGCATGGTGAGCAACAATCACATTGTTCTCATGTGGGATTTATAAGTACTATACTTATGGTTTCCCTTAGGATAACCTATATTGGCACTAATCCAATTTGGGTTCTTAGTTTGGTATCATCCAAACTTTATGCCTGGCATACCCAAATTATCAGGAATAAGAAACCTCGTTTCTTTCCTGTTCATATCCTATATGATATCTGTCAAACAGATTTACATGGAACCTTATTCCAAATAAGTTTTGCACTGTTAATACATATCCTGTTGAAGGAAACAGTAGCTCAGAGCGACTCGTGAGAAAAACCTAATCATGTCCAACAAAACTTGGTTTTTAGTTCTGACACATCATCTCAATTGACGTGTCTCGGGAGGAGTCCTCATATGAAAGACTACCGTACTCTTTCATGTACATATGAAACTTACTGCTTAAGTATTTACCAATACGGTCTTACCGTAGCGGCATAATACTACAGCGATCTGTTTGTATACTTCGTGTCGAAACTCAAAGTTTCGTATTTGTGTTCTTCAAAAAACACATAACCATAACGTGATGCCACATCCGTTAAGGTCACGAAATATTCATGTTCACATCTAGCCTAGCTAGATATGGGCCCACTTACTTCACCATGAATAGGGCTAACAGATCGGTGGCCTTTTACTATTACCAAGAAATAGTATCTTAGGTATTTTACCTAATAAACTAGATTCGTAGACCTTATTTGAATAGTCAAATCAGTCCTAGTATCCACTCTTCAAAAGTGTGGATATACGAGTCTTGTTTAATTGTGTCCTAGACAACAATGCCACAAATAAGTCTCTATTGATCAAATCAATTTGAGCTATTTATTTGTCATTTATATGTTTGAGATTTTATTTATATTCAAAATATAAATTATGTTATTTACATCTAATGTATTTATCTCAGTATCATCTTTATATAATGAAACACTTTAGTGTTTTAGAATATAAAGGTTTTATCCGCATCGGTTTAAACACTGATATAGAGATAATGTCTCTAGTATAACTAGTTACATTATAACATTTCCTAATTTAAGTACATACCCAAATGGTAGTTCCTAAATTTAGGTATCTACGGTCGAAGCAGCGACTTTCGTCCCGTTTCCAATTCGCAGAGAAATCTCGGCTTGAAGCCAGTATCCAGCTCATAGCGGATTCTGAACGTCAATACATATATGTATTATGTACCACACTAAGTATTTAAAATCCAATTTTAATACTAGTAGTAAACATAACTTTGACAAATATTTTTAAAGTTAGAGCCTCTCCCTATCTTTAATTCCTTCGTGTCTTCCATATCCAAATGGTAGTCACTTTGGGATATGTCAATTACCTTTTCAATATTTCACAAACTTTGGCCAAGCCTTGGGTTTTAGAATATCGAAATGATGTGCACCTTGTGCTACATGCCCAATTGCAAACTTTGACTTTTCTCCACTAGAATGGTCAATTAATTCTCCAAGAATATTAATTGCAATTTTAATACTTTTAAATCTAAAGATAGATTTATTGTAAGTATATTAATTAAGCACTAAAGTCATCATCACATAAATCTTCCAAAGACTTTATGCTCTACTATTTGCTTAATTATGGGCTTAGTCATAATAAGTTATTTATCAAATAAATTAACCTATTATTAATTCCCAATTGAAAATTAAATCATTTAAAACATTTAATCCAAGGTTATATATTTTAAATATTCAACCTTTCAATTCTTTCTTGATTTCAATAGTCCAACTATTTAATCAATTTAATAAGGTACTATTTATTATAATGATTACAATAATCCAATTATTTAATCAACTATAATTTTATATTGATTACTATAATCCAATTATAAAATCAACTATCATTTTAATTCAATTATATTGATTACTATAATTCAATTATAAAATCAACTATATATTGAATGAGTTTGTATATAGTCCAACTATATTTTTTTAAAACAACATAAAATATTAGTCCAACTAATACTTTTGATTAATATGACGAGTAAAATAAAATGAGCGTGTTTAGCGAGTATTCGAACGAATGTTGCAAATTCAATACTTGCCTCCCACTATTTTTCGTCGAGCCTCTAACCCTCTGTGGAGTACTCGGGAAACCGTGTTCCTAGTGGGCTAGGATCCTATTAAATAACACACAACCCTGACTTTGGCCAATAAAAAGCTGTATGCTATTTAACTAGGTAGATCTCACAGATCAATTGGATCTCATCCAATTCCTAGATCCGGTTAGGTGGACATCCAAGTCCGAAACATATGTATATGTCAATGTATCCAATACATTTTCCTAACCATATCCTCCGAATCATCTAGGCCTTGGCTTTGGCCAAAAAAAACCTAATGATTCCAGTTAAGCGGGACCCATTGACGAGGAAAGTTTCGTAATCAATGTCATTGGACAAAAAGTGATCTGACTTTGGCCAATAAAAATCACGATTTGGACAAGACACCAATATGGCAACAAAACTCTCATGATTCAAGTACATCCTTGATTGACAAAGGTCTTGACTTTGGTCAAAAACAAACCAATGCCAACTTCGGATCTTGAACAAGAATCATTCAATGGAAGGATATTTGCTTAATATAGATTGAGGGTTTTCGCGTGCAAATTGGCTACCAATTTAATTATCTTTGTTAAGGTCTCATCATCATACACCCTTAAACATGCATTCTAAATACATAATAAAGCGAGTATGAAATAAAATAATGATATGCGGATGGATACTTTACACATTGATCCTAGATCAAATCTCTCCCTTTCTCACTCAAGCTAGCACTTGTACTACTTCTACCCGTTACACTACACTTCTAAAGAAACCTCATATACATAGAGGGGAATAGGTGAGAAGAGAATACAAAGAGAAAGAAGGTGATAAGGCTGGACACGCAGGTCCAATTAATAAATCGAATTTATTACAACAATTTCTAAAATTGCCCACCCGACTAATATCCATCCGATATACATTATTCATTCAACACAACCACGTATTCACACACATAAGCATGCTATCAATCAATCTAATCAAATTAATTAATGATAATTAAGTGATCATCCAATGTTCAAACAACGATTTGATTTTGTTCGAGTCAAACTCGTTTTTGCGAATAAGTACTCAAAGTACGAATTCATGAATTAAATTAAACTACATCATTAAATCTAATTTAACATGTATTTAATACTAATTCACTATTCAATTCAAAATTAAATATTACACTTTTATTTAATAAACCTTTTACGATTTAAATTCCAAATCTAATCGTAACGCGTCTCAAAGACCGATTAACGTCCAACGTCAATTCAATTAAAGTCCAATGGGCTTTTGATTGATTTCTTAAGGCGTGGACTTTTGGTCAACTCGGGTCAAACCGATAACCAAAGTCCAATCCGGGATTTACCCCATAAGCCCATAAATCAATCTTGGCCCATTAGGCCCAATTGAACTTTAAAGGTTCATTAAGTCGCATTGGGCTTTATGGTCAAGGTTTTGGGCCCAATTGGATCCAATCCATTTGGCCTAAACCAAACTTGATAAATCAAGCCCAATAGGCCCAATTACAACTTTAAATTCTAATTTCCAAAATTAGGCCAATTAATTAAATCCAAAAATCCAATTTTCACAATTTAATTACAAAAGTGCATTATATGATTAATCAACTAAATCAACATTTTTTTAAAACACCAAATTAGTCTTATTAATCATATTCAATTCATTATCAATGTCAAACACACATAATGAAAAATCAAACCCATATTACATGCTCTAAGTCTCGGCCAAGGAAGGTTATTTTGTCCGATTTGAATTCAATCCGATTAATTACACAATCGACAACGTATTAACTTCCCGAATGATTTCATATACATCCAATGTTCATAAAATCAAAATTACCAAGACATTAAAGGGCATTGTAGATTCGGCCAACATAAGGAATTTAGGGTTTTTGTTCAATTAAAATTAAATCTTAAATTATTAACATCATCCTACTCCATACAACTCATCCAATGAATTAACAATGAAAAAAAAAATTCCAAGAACTCCAACATGAATTTACATTCGGCCAACATCAATATTTTGGGGAAAATTATTCCAAATCAATTTTCAACAAATTGGTCCAACCAAAATGAAATTAAACATGTTATAAACATACTCAAACAAACAATTTATTCAAATCATGCTCAACAAACATTTACCCAAATTTTAAGCCCTACATTTTCATGCTTGCAACATTAGCTCTTGATGCCATTGTTGGTTTATTCTAAGGTCCCAAGATCAAATCAAGACATGAAAACATGCGTGAATACACCAATGAAGATAGCGGAATACTTACATTGATCGGTTATGTCGATTTGAAGACGAATCATGCCCAAAAACGCACTGCCTTGGTAAGCTTACTGCATGCAGTCCACTGCCTCCAAAAACAGAATTTTGAGATGAGAAACGCAGCTCCTAGCTTCGTGGATGGATCCGGCTCATGGTCGAACCTCCCTACCACCTTCGCAAGACTCGTAGTGTGCTAGCACTTGAATTTTCACCATGAAAATCCAACCCTTGCTTCCCTAAAGTCACGCCTGAATTGGTTCCAACCAGTAACATGTTTCAGTTTTTGGGCGTGAGGAGAGGAGAGAGAGAGATTTGAGAGAGATGATCTTGTTATTATTAAGTTAAAATGATTTACCAAAAATCAATTTATATTTATGCCATAAAATTTATTAAATTGATAATAAATTTATGACACAAATCATGCAATGGTTTAGAGTGTCAAACACTCAAACTCCATGCAAGACCATTGAGTGTATTGTACACAATCTTCATGCAATGCATTAGAATAAAATAATGCATAATATGACATGGTCATGTGGGCCCCACACGTTTTCAAATGAAAGTGGGCCCACGTGCACTCACGCGTTCGGGTTCGATATTTCCGAAATACCGAGCTTACGTCGCGACGTTAATTAAATCGAATTTAAATAAATAATTGCGCCTAGCGAAATTATTATTTACGTCGCTAACGAATTAATTCTAAATTAACTCGTTTGCCCGAATTAAAATCTAATTTTAATTCCGCGTCGAAATCTAATTTCGTTTAATATATCGAATATATTAATTTACCGATTAATCCAAATTAATCGTTATCTCTCTTAGACGATATTTTATCTTAGATAAAATATCTCCGTTATTAATCCTAGATTAATTTTCTCTCTCTTCTGTATAATCCCAGATTATTCAAGAGTGCGAGTTGTGCGTCATCGGTGGATTATCGGGAAGCGACCCATGAGATCCCCGGATAATCTGGCAGTAAATACGGTCGTCGGAGTATCCGAATCACGTACGTACCAAGTACTACGTTCTACCGATTTACGAGACAAGGTCGACTCCTAGCAAAGCACCAAGTCTACCTAATTCTCCGGACATATCCATTAAAGAATATTAAGATCTGTATCAAGCGTAGTATACTAATGTATTGTGCATATCGGCCCAGTATCGGATAATCACGTGCTAGGGCTGGGGCTGGATAAGTGTCTGCCCCGTCCGAAACACATATCGGATGTCTGGTAACTAGTCTCTATAATCGGATATTCATGACCTGGTCATAATATCACGATTGGATGCGCATCACTTAAGAGCACTAATACCGTATCCTGCGTGACATCATCTCCATTATGACTGGAGTGACACTTCCGTCTTGACATCACATCCAATACACTACGATTCTTGATAAACCCAGAAGAGGTGAACACAGAACCAGTTAAGATCCCCCACCACCAAAACCAAAGTTTACCGATTGTCGTAAGTATTAGCGATGTAAGTCTCAGGTTAAGACTATACACACCTACCTTGATTTCGGCCTCCCATAGACACCTAGTCATAATACCAATGGGATTCCGAAGGGTCTATCCAGAGCGAAGCTGTTTCCCGTACCATCGGTGAAACACGACCTCCTATCGCACTTGCACAAGTATCCAATACTATATATATGATATATAAGAACTATGCCGTTGTGCCCTCACACGATACAAGTGCAATACTAGCCTATTCCGCATTATCGATGTCCAGTCTCGATAATACTACGGCTAGGGATATTTAATGATTAATCCTTCGTGGACTGATACTGTCTCATATCATCTCAATCCAGGAACTAATCATAGGGACCTCTCTTCATTTATATATCTATGGTGATCTAATCACAAATGATGAGAGTGCAATTTCCTTATTACATAGTTAATTTGCTACAACAACACAATGATCTGTGCAAATAGTGACGCTATGGGTCATATTATCCAACACTAGGATCCCCGTTAAATATCACAAAATCTTGACTTTGGCCACAAATTGTAGATAATCACTAGGTAAATCTCTAAGACGATTGGATCATCCAATTCCTAGATCAGTAGGGGACATCAAGTCCGAAACTATATCTTATATATGCAATATATCCATTTATTGCCTAACCTTTTTCCTCTGAACCAACTAAGCCTTGGCTTTGGCACAACAATTATGATCCCAGTTAAGCGTGACCCATTGACCATGGAAAGCTTCGTATCAATGTCGATGGACAATAAGTGGTTGACTTTGGCCAACCAACCACAACTTGGAACAAGACCACCATATGGAACAAAGCTCTCGTGATTCAAACACATCCTCGACGGAAAAAGGCCTTGCTTTGACCAACAAGCCAATGCCTGTCTTGGATCTTGAGTAAGAATCACTCAATGGATGAGCAACCAATTATTATCTTTGTTAGGTCTCATCATATAACCCTAAACATGCATTCTAAAAACATAATAAAGCGCGTATAAATAATAATATGATATGCGGATGGATACTTACACATGATCCTAGATAAATCTCTCACTTTCTCTCTCCCTCTAGCACATGTATCACTTCTAAGCTTACACTACACTTCTAAAGAAACCTCATTTACATCCCTTGAGGGGAATCTAGAGTGAGAAGAGATACAAAGAAATGAGAGTAATAAGGCTGGACACGCAGGTCCAATTAATAAATCAAATTATTACAAGTAATTTCTAAAATTGTCCCACCCATCTAATATCATTATATACATTATTCATGCATCGTAACCATGTATTACACAAGCATGTTATCAATCAATCTAATCAAATTAATTAATCTGATAATAGTAGTGCCATCCAATGTTCAAACAACGATTTGATTTTGCGTGAGTCCACTCATTTTGCGAATAAGTACTCAAAGTACGAATTCTCGAATTAAATTAAACTACTAATTAAGTACAATTCAATTCAATTTGTATTTATTCTAATTCGCTATTATTTCCAATTAAATACTACACTTTATTAACGGCCTATACGACTTAAATTCCAAATTTAATCGTTACGGGTCTCAAAGCCCGTTAACGTCTAACGTCAATTCAATTAAAGTCCAATGGGCTTTTAATTAATTTCTTAGGGTGGACTTTTGGTCAACTCGGGTAAAACCGAATAACCAAAATCCAATCCGGGATTACCTTATAAGCCTAGAAATCAAGTTAGGCCCATTAGACCCAATTAAACTTTAAAGGTCCATAGTCGCATTCGGGCTTTATGGTGCAGTTTTGAGCCCAATTAGATCAAACCAATTTTGCCTAAACCCATCTTGTTACAACCAAGCCCAATAAGCCCCATAAACAACACTTCAAGCCCAAGTCCATAAGCCCAACTAATTAATTTAAAATTTCCAAATTTCAAATTAAATTACCTAAAGTGTATTACACAAATAATTACCCAAATCAATATTTCCAAAAACACAAATTTGTCTAATTAATCATGTTATTAACATTAAATCATGTCCAAAATAATTTAATCAAAAATCAAACCCAATACATGCTTTATATGTCTCGGCCAAGGAGGGGATTTTATGTCCAAATCAAATTCAATCCAAATAAATTCAATTCAACATTAAATCAATATTCCCAATTGATTCCAACACATCCAATGATCAAAAAATCAAAAATCCAAGACATTAGGGTTCATGTGGTATTCGGCCAAGAATACCAAAATTGGGGAAAATTGTTCTAAACAAAATTTAATCAAATTGATCTAATCAATCATCAATTTAACATGTATTAAGCATACTCAAACATCCAATTCATTCAAATCATGCTAAAAAACATTTTACCCAAAATTTAACCCTAAGTCATATTTCATGCTTTTCAATCACTCTGATACCATTGTTGGAGTTTCTACGTCCCGAGGATCGAATACAAAGTATAAAACATATATGTGAATACATCGAAGAAGTCGTGGAATACTCACATCGATCGGTTGAGCGACGCGGCAACTAACAAAAAATTATTTTCTGCTCATTCATGGTCACGGTAGTGAGCTGCTAACTGCCTCCTCCATTCGGTCTTTGGTGCTCCTTGAACAAGCTCCAAGCTTCGTCAAATGATTCCAAGCTCATGGGTGGACTTCCCTATCACCTTCGCATGTCTCTCGGAGTGCTAGCTCTCAAGAAATTTGCCATAAATTTCCCACTTTGCTTCCCTTGCTCACGGTTTCTGCCCAGCTAAAACCAGTGAAGAAATGGCAATATTTCCGAGAGAGATGAGAAGAATTTGGAGAGAGAGAGATGATAAAAATGTGTTGTAAAAAATTGGTAATTGATTTTCTCAAATCATATACACAATGTTGGCTTTAAAAAGTCAAACCAATTAATGCCCACAACCACCATCAATCCATCAATCCATCAACCTATCAAATCAAGTGACAAGTTGTCACATCACTCAAAGTGACTAATGATTTGACGCTTGATGCGACTAGTGATTTGACGCTTGATTTGACTTGCGTGCCGCACTCGAATTCGAAATGCGAATGTGACCGGCGTAAACACACACGTATAACGCAAGCGCACGTATCGTTCAAGTAGTATAAAAATATCGATCCCACGAGGACTTAATATCTAATCTATTAATTTTATGAGGTCAAATGATTACTAGTATCTAACAGGTTGTTTGATTGATTTTAAATGGTGACGATTCTAAATTTAAAAACAAGTAAATAAAATTGTTCGAAAGTAGGTTTTAAGAAAATTCAATATTAAAAACTATCTAAGGTTGTGATTTCTTCCAATATCATTTTAAAGATGAAGTGGTTATCTTAAAGTTGGGTAATATATTGATTTATTAACCTGGAACACTAAATTATGTGTAAGCCTTTGTCGATGGTCAGACACAAATACCCAGTTTAACACAATTGAACCATATGTCTATGTCAACCAAATTATCTGGATTCATTAAGTTTAAGTTCCAATTATGGCTACCCCCGCCCGAAAAGTATATGTCTATCCTGTAAGGAAATCTATTAAAGTGTTATCTATCCTCAAGGAAGATCGTGGACTATTGAGTCTAAGGTCTTAAACTTAAAATCCCTATGTCTAGTTCATTTTAAGTTTCCCAGTTCAATTTTATTAATGGCCAGTTAATGAAAAAACATTAAGATTAAGACTCAATAAATAAATCTTTATATTACCCAAGCTATAATCTAACCCCTTATAAACCGGTGATATTGGATTTCATCACAACCCCAGATAACTGGCTTAGTTACGACACATATTTAAGGGTAGTAAAAACTTAAATAAAATAAAAGACATAAAGTAAAATACTGAAAATTAAATACTGAAAAGTAAATGCTGAAAGTAAATGCTGAAATTAATACTGAAAATTAAATGCTGAAAGTAAATTACTGAAAGTAAATTGCTGAAAGTAAATTGCTGAAAGTAAATGCTGAAAGTAAATTACTGAAAAGTAAAAACTGAAAATTAAGAAAGAAAAGTATTGTGCGTAAAAGTAAATTGCGGAAAGTAAAAACTGAAAAGTAAGGAAAAGTAAGTGCGAAAGTGGAAATTAATTACTGAAAGCTATAAATAAACAAACAAGATATAATCTTCTAAGTATTCCTAAGGAATTCCTTAGAAGAAAGTATGAATTTTACAAATGAAATGGCTTGGTATTTATAGGCAAAATTTTGCCTCCATCAAATCATCCACCAAATCAATTATTAATTGCTCCACTAATTGCTCCAACAAATCCATTATTAATTGCTCTACTAATCTCTTATCATGTTTGGTGATGATTTGATAATTTTTATTATTTATTTATTATTTTATTATTTTGCTTTGAAAATGATTGAAAGTGACTTTAATAATTACACACAACACTTCTGGATGATTCATCAATGTTGGGCATGAAATCGTCAGAATTAGAAATTATTTTGTCTTTCAAAGCTGTAGATCTTGAGTCTTCGTTAATCTGGAACTTGAATCGGCTCAATCCGATATCGGAGTAAAAAGTTATGCCCAAAATACGACAGATGCGCAAAACTGGAATTTCCAAAACTGCACTTCGTCAAAAACGCCCTTTCAAGTTTCCAATCTCCAAAATTAAAATATCAAGTCCAATAATTGCCCTTATTTGACCCATATTTCATCCTAAATGATTTCATTGAGATCCGATATTATTTTATCTGCAAAATAAACTAAAACACATCAAAACGTTCATCAAACCCGAGAAACTAAACAAAATATTAAGTTAAAGGGGCGGTAAATATTGATATATTTTCCGCTCATCACACCCCTAACATAACATTTTGCTAGTCCTCGAGAAAAACAATAAAATAAAATACAAGAAACAATTAAAATTAAACTAAGCCACTTTCGTAGGGATCACGGTTGCATTTAGCATATGCAACAAGCCTTTAAACCCCTAGGTGTCCCTAGTAGACGAGTTATAGTCTCGTGAGGGCTTACAACAATGATACCCACAAATGTTTTACAAAATTAAAAAGGTAGTGAAACTAATGCACACAAAAGCAAAAAGACAAGAGAAAATAGAATAAAGAAGTTAGTGACTAATCAGGTGAAACTTCTACTCCAATCAATAGTTGTTTTGTTTCATTCTAAATTACCGAATAAGTAAATTCTCCGATTATTTTTACCATTCTCCATATACACAGTCGACAAAATATTAATCAACTCATTTTTGCCCACAACAGTCATAAGTGCAGTTGATAAGAGAGTAATATTTTTGTCCTAAAGTTCTATCAGATTTCACACCTTTTTGTAGCAATGGAATAATTTTTCTGATTTTTCTGATTTTTTCTTTGATTTTTCTCTATTTTTTATTTATATACAATATCTTCCATCTATTTAACGAGTGTTAGGTCGGTGGCTCCCAAACCAGTTGGCTTTAGGGCACCAGATGTTAAGACACCCCTACGGACTTAATTACTCAGACTTCAGATATATATATATTTGCAGCATCTTTGATCCATGTAGCGAGCTTTGGGCTAGTGACTCCCAAACCAGTTGGTTTTAGGGCACTAGGTGTTAAAACACCCTTACAGACTTAATAACTCGGATCTCGGATTTTTTTTTTTTTAATCCATTGCTTTTTGAGATGCTTCCTCCAATTAAACTAGAGCACTGAATATTACAAACTTTTCAATTTTAGCTCATGTCCGTATGTTACTATATATGTTGATAATATCTACCAACTGAACATATGAAGATCCATTTTAGTCTGTTTTATGGAGAATTTACAAATTAAATAATTTAAAAGGAAATAAACAAAAATTAACTTATTTCGAAAATAGGCTTGAGATACGTATTAGGAGTGGAAACTCCTTACTGAACTATCTTTCACCAATTTCACCCTTTTAGTAAAAATAAAAACACAAAAACACAAATATTTTTGTAATTTTTGAAAAAATTTCAATTTTTTTTTTGTATTTTTCGAAAAATTTTGGACTAAAAATAAAAAAAACACACAAACTAAAAACAAGGTACTTATCAACTAATTCCCTCCCTAAACCTAAATGAGACATTGTCCCCAATGTCTTAAAAAGTAGAAGAAGAGTTTAGAAAATAATACCTGGTTAGCTGAAATTCTACAGGAAATTAAAGGTTAAGATCCAGATTAATCCTACGCCTCTTACCACGATCGTCCTCAGACCAATTTATCTTTGAAAGGATAGGGTCAACTCGTGGTTCATAGGCTATGAGTTGGTCTATTAGATCCGGAGCAGTTCTAGCAGTAAAGAGGAGTTCTTTCAAAGGTTTTGACACGAACCCATTTCTCCGGGCATCATCAAGAAACACACAAAGAAAATCATAAAATCCATCAACGTTGTACAGCCCAATTGGTTTCTGGTGTATGTTCAGGTTCGCCCAAGATAGCACAAAAAAATTTTCCTCCAATGTACCCAAGCCACCTGGCAAAGCAATAAAAGCATCAGCACGGTTAATCATTTCTACCAAACGTTCAGACATACCTGGCACGATCAGTTCCTCTCCGTTTGATGGTTCAATAAGATTTGCTTCTGCCAAGGGTTTGAGATGATTCCAAAACGTGACTGCCTCCTTCCTGTACAGCTTTTGAAACGATCCCCATAAGTCCAAGATTGCCTCCGCCATATATTAAGTGCATATTTCTTGCAGCTAAGACTCGACCCAATTCTTGTGCCGCTTCTACGTATTGTGGCTTAACACCAACACTACTACCGCAAAACACACATATGTTTTCAACTCGTCTTCTTGAAGTGGCTTCCATTTTTTATATGTATTTCTTTCTCAACTCTGGATGCCTTCAAAAGTGCAATAACGGGCTGAATTTATAGTACCTGAAAAGGGTGAGTAAAAATAGCACAAGTATCTTCCAGAGGACGATTAGTAGCGAAATAATATCGTGATAGTTAAAAAGGTCTGGATCCTGTCGGAGAAAATAAAAGAAAACAACAAAACAAATCACAATTATTAAGAAAAGACAAAGAGATATAATATTTACAAGAAAAGTAACGGCTTGATTGACGTCTATGCGTCAGGGACAAGCTTCCCATCCAATTTTCTTATAAACTGGCAAACAAGGTCTTTTTGAGTCAGATTCCTAAGACTTAATTGTTGTCTTTCTTTTTGGAATTGTGTATGTAATTTGCGAATGGCTATGTGAACATATCCATTAGGATGCGTCTCAAGAGTTAAAGATATATCATCTAAAGACTCCTTACTCAAGCCATCCCTAATGAATTTAATTTTGTCTTCGAGATTATCAGACACCATTCCTAAAGAACGACAACGAGTATTGCAATTCCAGCGTGCACATTTGTAACAAACACCCATTTGTTTAGCTCTACATTTCTTTCATAGGTGCTTCTTCCAAAACCAGGCAGATGTGAAATAAAAAAGTCAGAAGAATCATCTGCCAATCGGACTCGTGCTTCAATTACCCAACGAATGTCATTAGGAATACCTTTGATCATCATTAGTCTCATCCATTCCAAGCGAGCTTTGTAGACTTTCATCAGAGATTTTTGAGGGATAGAAGGAAATCACTTGTGAAGATTTGCGAGAGCTTCTTCCATCGTGAAATGACTAAACCTGCAAAAATTAAACACACAAAAATAAAACACACAGACCACAATATATACAAAAATTGCATGGGTTGCCTCCCTGCGAGCGCTAAGTTTAAAGTCGTCTGCCAGACTTGACTTCTCAACGTTAAGCTGGATCTGAAAGT
Organism: Zanthoxylum bungeanum; assembly: GCA_019454045.1. Lineage (NCBI taxonomy): Eukaryota > Viridiplantae > Streptophyta > Magnoliopsida > Sapindales > Rutaceae > Zanthoxylum > Zanthoxylum bungeanum. The sequence continues at coordinate 25,277 of SKCR01003151.1, forward strand.
GTAACACTTTCTTTTGTCGCTCAAATGATTCTCCCCAGTAGTGCTTGATACGCTTGTTTTTAACCTTGAAAGTTTTGTTGGAGTCAGGATCATGTATCTCAATGGCTCTATTTGGTAAAACTTTGGTGATCACAAATGAACCTGACCACCGTGATTTTGGCTTCCATGGGAAGAATTTCACCCTTGATTTGTTTAACAGTACCTTCTGCCCTGGTTCCAGTTGTATGCGCACTAACTTCTAATCATGTCTTTTCTTGCCCTTTTCTTTGTATAATTTGGCATCCTCAAAAGGCTGATTGTGAAATTCCTCCAATTCGTTGAGCTGGTTGAAATTTTTCTCTTCTGTTGCTTGTAGTGCAAGAATTGGATTCTTTAGTACAAAAGACGCTTTATCTTTAGGTTCCACAGGCAATTGACATGTTTTAAGTTTGTCAGTAGAACTTTGTCTTTTATCAGAGTTCTGAACGGTACTGTGTATCACATGAAGTCTGAAACATTCCTCATTCTTTTCATCATCTGGGAAATTCATGGCCTTGAAAACATTGAATGTTACTTCTTTGTCTTGTACCCTCATGGTTAATTCTCATTTTTGTACATCAATAGTGGTTCGACCTGTAGCCAAGAATGGTCTCCCGAGGATGATTGGCACGTCTGTGTCTTCCTCCATATCAAGGACAATAAAATCTGCTGGGAAAATGAATTTGTCAACCTTGGCCAGCACATCCTCAACTACGCCTCTTGGAAATACGAGCGTTCTATCAGCAAGTTGTAGTGAGACTGAAGTGAGCATTGTTTCTCCAATCTGTAGTTTCCTGAAAATAGAAAAAGGCATCAAGTTAACACTAGCACCTAAATCACACAGAGCCTTACCGAAGTCATGTTCTCCTATGGTGCAAGGAACAGTGAAACTACCAGGATCTTTCAACTTTGGAGGAAGTTTTCTCTGAATGATGGCGCTGCATTCTTCTGATAATGCTACTGTCTCATAATCTCCCAATCTCCACTTTCGTGAAAGAATGTCTTTCATGAATTTGGCATAGCTGGGCATTTGTTCCAACGCTTCTGCAAATGGAATGTTGATATGCAGCTTTTTGTACACCTCCAAGAATCGAGCAAACTGCTTGTCCAGTTTATTCTTCTGAAGACGCTGAGGAAAAGGTGGAGGTGGAGTGATCTGTTCTTTTTCCTCCATCTGTTGCTTTGTTTCTTTTGGAAAATCTTCAATTGTTGTTGCCTTGATTCCAACATCTTTGTTGATTTCAGTACCGATTTTTAACATGATGGCATGACATTGCTCCTTCCCCATGTTCCTTGGATTTGGCTCTGTGTTGCTAGGAAGGGTACCTGGCGGTCTGTAACTCTGAGCATTTGCCAGTTGTCCAATTTGATTCTCCAGTGCTTTAATAGAAGCTGATTGACTTTGAATTAATGCTGCTTGGGATTGAAATATAGCATCATATCTTGCTGTTTGAGATTGAAACATAGCATCATATCTTGCTGCTTAAGAGTCGTGTTTTGCTTCTATCTTTTTCAAGTGGGTCAACACTTCTGTTATTCCTGGTTCATTGCTTGTTCCTGGCCTTTGTTCTGTTGTTGGAATCCGGTGGTGGATTGTTCATTTTCCCTGAATTGTTGCTCCATGCGAAATTGGGATGATTCCTCCACCCTGGGTTATAGGTGTTGGAATATGGATTGTTCCCCTGTCTGTTGAAATTATTGACATAATTCACCGTTTCTTTATGTTGGTTGAAAGATTCTGACTCAGGTGCTCCTCCAAATGGTGAACTTGTGGATCCACCATTAACTTTTATGTTAAGAGTTTCCAGATTTTTGCAAATCACATCCAGCTTGGAATTCAGTGCTGTGTTGGCTCCAACTTCATAAATTCCTGCAATTCTTTGGATCATGCTCCTTTCTATTGGCCACAAGGAATTGTTGTTGGCCATTTCTTCGATTAGGTCCCAGGCTTGATCTTCTCCTTTTGCCATCAAAGCTCCTCCAGCAGCAGCATCAATTGTGGTTCTCATTATTCCAGAAAGCCCTTATAGAATGTTTGGACTTGAAGCCATTTTGGAAATCTCTGTTGGATAATGACACAGAGCGTCACTATTTGTACAGATCATAGTGTTGTTGTACAAATTAACTATGTGACAAGGAAATTGCACTCTCATCATTTGTGATTAGATCACCATAGATGTATAAATGAAGAGAGGTCCCTATGATTAGTTCCTGGATTGAGAATGATATGAGACAGTATCAGTCCACGAAGGATTAATCATTAAATATCCCAAGCCGGAGTATTATCGAGACTGGACATCGATAATGCGGAATAGGCTAGTATTGCACTTGTGCGCGTTGTGAGGGCACAACGGCATAGTTCTCATATATTTGGGTATTGGATACTCATGCAAGTGCGATAGGAGGTTGTGTTTCACCGATGGTACGGGAAACAGCTTCGCTCTGGATAGACCCCTCGGAATCCCATTGGTATTATGACTATGTGTCTATGGGAGTCCGACATCAGGGTAGGTGTGTATGGTCTTAACCTGAGACTTGCACCGCTAATGCTTACGACAATCAGTATACTTTTGTTGAGGTCGTCTAGGACTCTAACCGGTTCTGTGTATGCCAATGCTGGGTATATTGAGAATCGTAGAGTATTGGGTGTAATGTCAAGACGGAAGTATCACTCCAGTCATGGTGGAGATGATGTCACGCAGGATACGGTATTAGTGCTCTTAAGTGCTGGCCGGCCATCGGGATATTAGGACAAGGTTATGTATATCCGATTATAGAGACTAGTTACCAGACATCCGATATGTGCTTCGGACGGGGCAGACACTTATCCAGCCCCAGCCCTAGCACGTGACTATCCGATACTGGGCCAATATACACGATACTTGGTATACTACGCTTGATATAGATCTTAAATATTCTTAGAGAATATGACCGGAAAATTGGATAGACTTCGTGCTTTGCTAGAAGCCGATCTTGTCTCGTAAATCGGTAGAACGTAGTACTTGGTACGTACGTGATTCGGATATTCCGACGACCGTATTTACTGCCGAATTATCCGGGGATCTCATGGGTCGCTTCCCGATAATGCACCGATGACGCATAACTCGCACTCATTAATAATCTGGGATTATATAGAAGAAAGAGAAAATTAATCTAGGATTAATTACGGAGATATTTTATCTGGATAAAATATCGTCTTAGAGAGAGAACGATTAATTTGGAATTAATCGGTAAATTAATATATTCGATATATTAAACGAAATTGGATTTCGACGCGGAATTGAAATTGGATTTTAATTCGGGCAAACGAATTAATTTAGAATTAATTCGTTAGCGACGTGAATAGTGAATTCGCTAGGCGTAATCATTTAATTACGATGCAACGGAAAACTCGCTAATTAGGAATTAGCGAAACCGAGCCCGAGTGTGATTGCGAGCGCATTCGTATTTCGAATTCGAGTGCGGCGACACAAGTCACATCAAACGTCAAATCATTCGTCACATCAAGCGTCAAATCAAATGTCACTTTGAGTGATGTGATTGATTGATTGATGATTGTCACTTTAATAAAGTGAAATGAATAGTTGATGGCTTTAGGTGAAATAGTGTTAGTTGGTGAGACTTTTACCATTTTTTAATTCTTTATTGAATTATTTAGTAATTGTTTAATGTATTTTTTTGAAAATATATAAGGTATTTTTGAAATGCTTTACTTATCTAATTACAAAATTTTCTCTCCATCTCTCCCCTCTCTAATTCACGCCCAAAAGGGCTTCATCTCCTTCTTCTTCACAGCTCACTACCGTGAGCCAAATGGGAAGCAATGAGTGTGTTTTGTTGCAAAACACAAGTGCTAGCACACTTACGAGAGTTGCGAAGGTGTTAGGGAGGTTCACCCATGAGGCGGGATCCATTTGACGAAGTTTGGAGCTCAAATTGGATCCAAAACTGCCCAACCAGTGAGCAAATTCTGCAGCAGTTCAGGTGTGAAACAGTGGGGTTTTTGGCTTGATTTGTCTTCAAATCGTCTCAACCGATCGATGTGAGTATTCCGCAACTTCGTCGATATGTATTCACAATGTTTTTCATGCTTATAATCGATCCGGGACCTTAATAGAAACCAACAATGGCATCAAGAGCCTAGGTTTGAGCATGAAAATTTTAGGGCTTAAAATTTGGGTAAACTTGTTTTGAGCATGATTTGAATGAATTGAATGTTTGAGTATGCTTATAACATGTTTAATTAGTGATTGATTGGATCAATTTAATGAAATAATGATTGGATCAATTTTTCCCCAAAAATTCATATTGGCCGAATGTGATGAGTATTTTGGAATTCTTGGAATTTTTTCATTTTGATTCATTGGATGAGTTGTAATGATGTTGGATGATGTTAATTTAAGATTGAATTGGATTTATTTTGAATTGAACAAAATCCCCAAAAATGCTTATGGTGGAAGAATGGACTTAATGCCCTAATGTCTTGGAAATTTTGATTTTGTGACATTGGATGTGTATGAAATCAAATTGGATGGTGATTTAATGTCGATTGTGGGTTCGATTGGATTGAAACCAAATCGGACACAAAATCCTTCCTTGGCCGAGAGCTTAAAAGCATGTAATGGGTTTGATTTTTTCATTTATGTGTTGGACATGTGATGATGATAATGAGCATGATTAATTGGACTAATTTCATGTTTTGGAAATATTGATTTGGGTGATTAATCATGTAATGCACTTTAGGTAATTAAATTGCGAATTGGATTCATGTAATTTAGTTATTTAGGCCTTAAATTGGATTTGGGCTTATTATGTTGTAAATGGGCTTATTGGGCTTTGTTGTACAAAGTTGGGTTTAGGCCAAAGGATTGGATCCAATTGGGCCCAAAACCACTACCATAAAGCCCAAATGCGACTTATAAACCTTTAAAGTTTAATTGGGCCTAATGGGCATAAATTGATTTCTAGGCTTATGGGGTTACTCCTTGATTGGGCTTTGGTTGCCGAAGCCCACGCCTTAAAGAAATTAATTAAAGCCCATTAGACTTGAATTGAATTGACGTTGGACGTTAATCGGGCTTGAGTCCCGACGCGATTAAATTTGGAATTTAAGTCGTTAAAGGTTTATTATAAAGTGTAATATTTAATTTGGAATTGAATAGTGAATTAGTATTAAATACATGTTAAATTGGATTTAATTATGTAGTTTAATTTAATTCAAGAATTCGTACTTTGAGTACTTATTCGCAAAAACGAGTTTGACTCGAGCAAAATCAAATCGTTGTTTGAACATTGGATGATCACATAATTATCAGATTAATTAATTTGATTAGATTGATTGATAGCATGCTTATGTGTGAATACGTGGTTGTGATGAATGAATAATGTATATCGGATGGATATTAGTCGGGTGGGGCAATTTTGGAAATTGTTGTAATAAATTCGATTTATTAAATTGGACCTGCGTGTCCAGCCTTATCACCTTTATTCTCTTTGTATTCTCTTCTCACCTATTCCCCTCAATGTAAATGAGGTTTCTTAGAAGTGTAGTGTAACGGGTAGAAGTAATACAAGTGCTAGCTTGAGTGAGAAAGGGAGAGATTTGATCTAGGATCAATGTGTTAAGTATCCATCCGCATATCATTATTATTTATTTTCATACTCGCTTTATTATGTATTTAGAATGCTTGTTTAAGGGTGTATGATGATGAGACCTTAACAAAGATAATGAAATTGGTAGCCAATTTGCACGCGAAAAGCCCTCATTAAATATCATGCGTCTTTTCCTTCCATTGAGTGATTCTTGCTCAAGATCCTAGATTGGCATGGGTTGTTGGCCAAAGTCAAGCCCTTGTCCGTCGAAGATGTGCTTGAATCACGAAGCTTTGTTCTATATGGTGTCTTGTCCAAGTTGTGGTTTGTTGGCCAAAGTCAAGACCACTTCTTGTCCATCGACATTGATTACGAAGCTTCCATGGTCAATGGGTCCGCGCTTGACTGGGATCATCAGGTTTGTTGTGCCAAAGCCAAGGCCTAGTTGATTCAGAGGAAAAAGGTTAGGGATATATTGGATATATAGGCATATATAAGATATATGTTTCGGACTTGGATGTCCACCTACCGGATCTAGGAGTTGGATGAGATCCAATTGATCTTAGAGATCTACCTAGTTAATTATCATACAATTTGTTGGCCAAAGTCAAGATGTGTGATATTTAACGGGATCCTAGCCCACTAGGAAACACACGGTTTCCCGAGTACTCGACAGAGGGTTAGAGGCTCGACGAAAAATAGTGGGAGGCAAGAATTGAATTTGCAATATTCGTTCAATTACTCGCCATACGCGCTCAAACAAATATCACTCGTCATATATTAAAAGTATTAGTTGGACTAATATTATTGTTGTTTTAATAAACAGTTGGACTGTATTATAGTTGATTATATATAATTGGATTATATTAATCAATATATTTGAATTAATTAATTTCAGTTTACAGTTGATTTTATAATTGGATTATAGTAATCAATGTAATTGAGGTTAATTAATTTGGGTTATATTTGATTATATAGTTGGACTATTATAATCATTATAATATATAGTACCACTAATCGTTGATTAAATAGTTGGACTATTGTAATCAAGATAAAATTGAAAAGTTGGATATTTAAAATATAATCTGGGATTAAATATTTTAAATGATTTAATTTTCAAATTGGGAATAAATAATAGGTTACTTTATTTGATAAAATAACTTATTATACCTTAAGCCCAAAATTAAGCAAATAGTAGAGCATAAAATCTTTGGAAGATTTATGTGATGATGACTGTAGTGCTTAATTAATATACTTGTCATAAATCTATCTTTAGATTTAAAAGTATTAAAATTGCAATAAATAATTCTTGGAGAATTAATTGACTATTCTAGAGGTGAAAAGTCAAAGTTTGCAATTGGGCATGTAGCACGAGGTGCACATTGTTTCGATATTCTAAAAACCCAAGGCTTGGCCTAAGGTTCTTGAAATATTGAAAAGGATAATGACATATCCCAAAGTGACTACCATTTGGATATGGCAGACACGAAGGAATTAAAGAAAGGGCAAGGCTCTTACTTTAAAAATGTTTGTCAAAGTTATGTTCACTACTAGTATTGAAATTAGATTTTAAATACTTAGTGTGGTACATAAAATATATGTATTGATGTTCAGAATCTGCTTTGAGCAGGATACTGACTTCAAGCTGAGATTGCTCTGCGAATCGGAAACGGGACGAAAGTCGCTGTTTCGACCGTAGATACCTAAGTTTAGGAACTACCCTTCGGGTGTGTACTTAAATTAGGAACTGTTATAATGTAACTAGTTTGACTAGAGACATTATCTCTATATCAGTGTTTAATCCATTGTGGATAAACCTTTATATTCTAGAACACTAAGTGTTTCATTATATAAAGATGATACTGAGATAAACACATTAGATGTGAATAACAGAATTATATTTTGAATATAATTAAAATCTCAAAACATAAAATGACAAATAAATAGCTCAAATTGATTTGATCAATAGAGACTTATTTGTGGCATTGTTGTCTGGGACACAATTAAACAAGACTTGTATATCCACACTTTTGAAGAGTGGGTACTAGGACTGATTTGACTATTCAAATAAAGTCTACGAATCTAGTTTATTAGGTAAAGTACCTAAAAACACTGTTTACTTGGTAATAGTGTAAGTGCCACCGATCTGTTAGCCCTATTCATGGTGAAGTAAGTGGGCCCATATCTAGCTAGGCTAGATGTGAACATGAATATTTCGTGACCTTAACGGATGTGGCATCACGTTATGGTTATGTGCTTCTTTTGAAGAACACAGATCGAAAACTATTAGAGTTTCGACACGAAGTAGATAACAGATCGACTATAGTATTATGCCGTCACGGTAAGACCGTAATGGAAAATACTTAAGCAGTAAGTTTCAAACATACATGAAAGAGTATAGTATTCTTTCAGATGAGGACTCCTCCCGAGACACGTCAGTTAGACGGTGTGTCTGAACGAAAACCAAATTTTGTTGGACATGATAAGGTTTATCACGAGTCGCTCTGAGCTATCATTTCCTTCAACATGATATGTATTAACAGTGCAAAACTTATTTAGAATAAGGTTCCATATAAATCTGTTTGACAGATATCATATAGGATATGAACAGGAAAGAAACAGGGTTTCTCATTCCTAATAATTTGGGTATGCCGGGCATAACGTTTGGATGATACCAAACTAAGAACCCAAATTGGATAAGTGCCAATAATAGGTTATCGTACGGGAAACCATAAGTATAGTACTTATAAATCTCACATGAGAACAATATATTGTTGCTCACCATGCGGTTTTCCTAAGAGGAACACCGATATGCAGTGGTCAGTGGGAGGATAGTGATACTCGATGAAAATCGGAGTAATACTATTCGAGGCACGAAGTCCTAATGGAACACAAACAATTCATCAATGATGAATCTGTACCATTAATCTTCGAATACACAAGAACCGCGTAGATCGGAGAGAATCAGGAAACAACCTAGGGTATGGGTTTCTGATGTAACCCCTTAAAGATGTAAATCTTATGGAGGTATACCAACCGACTACGTACGAGGAAGTGATACAAGGTATCGACTCCCTATTATGGCAAAGTGCCATGAGTCCGAAATGGATTCCATGTATAACAACTATGTTTGGATACTAGTTGTTGTACCACAAGGCATTGTGCCTATTGGTACAGTAAACGTCTTCAAGGAAGACATACATGGATGGCAACATACCAACGTACAAAGCTAGGCTTTTGACGAAAAGGTATCGTTATCAATATTGTGTTGATTACGGTTCAACCTTTTACCTGTTGCCATGGTAAATCCATTTTGAAGATGCTTGTAGATACTGCATATTTCATTTATGAAATGTGTCAGTTAATGATCAAAATCGCTTTCCTGAAAAGGAAACCGTTTGGAGGATGCTTACAACATCCTGACGATTTTGTATAACCGACAAACAAGGTTTGCGGGTTATTCGATCCATGTTTGGATTGAAGCAAGCATAAGGTTCTTGGAACTTTCGTTTTGAAATAATCATAATGGTTAATGATTTGATCAAAACGAAATGATTCTTGTGTATATAAGGAGGTTAGTGGGAGCGCACTGACAAGGAAATTCCCATAAAGCAATTGGTGAAAGCTTGGCTTTCATAGAAATTCTCCGTAGAATTCTGGGGAGTAACAACCTTTATTCAAGGAATAAAGATCTACTGGGATAGATTTGGAGTTGTTAACACTCTCTGGGAAATTGTACATTTAAAATGTACTTGATATGGTGTCTCATACGCTTTGAGCATATGGAGTCACAATCGGGTCAATCCAAGTGATAGTCACTGGATTGAAGTTAAGGACATCTGTTAGTATCTTAGAGAACTAAAGATGCTGTCTTAAAATATGGAGAAGGAGAACTTGAAGTGACTGGGATCACTACCGCAAGTTTCCAAACAGTTAAATACTGCGGTACTATAAAGTTTGAATAACGGGACAGTGAGCTGGAAATCTTCCGAGCAAGATACTGTTGCCGAATAAACAACTAATGCGGATTATTGCTGCAGCTGAGGCAGCAATAGAAGCCATTTGGGTCGATAATAAATCTAATTAGATTAGATATAGTTCTATTAGCAGCTGAGCTAGGCGTCAGCACAAGGCTAAAGAATTAAAGGTCTCATCGACGATCCAGATATATACTTCTATATCATCTGATTCGTTCGGATCATACATCGTGGCGATGTGATGATCGTATAAATCGCGTCAGACGATAATCATGGAAATCCGCTGACGAAGCCATTTTGGACTTGAAGCCATTTTGGAATCTCTGTTGGAATAACATGACCCATAGCGTCACTATTTGTACAGATCATAGTGTTGTTGTACAAATTAACTATGTGACAAGGAAATTGCACTCTCATCATTTGTGATTAGATCACCATAGATGTATAAATGAAGAGAGGTCCCTATGATTAGTTCCTGGATTGAGAATGATATGAGACAGTATCAGTCCACGAAGGATTATCATTAAATATCCCTAGCCGAGTATTATCGAGACTGGACATCGATAATGCGGAATAGGCTAGTATTGCACTTGTGCGCGTTGTGAGGGAACAACGACATAGTTCTCATATATTTGGGTATTGGATACTCATGCAAGTGCGATAGGAGGTTGTGTTTCACCGATGGTATGGGAAACAGCTTCGCTCTGGATAGACCCCTCGGAATCCCATTGGTATTATGACTATGTGTCTATGGGAGTCCGACATCAGGGTAGGTGTGTATGGTCTTAACCTGAGACTTGCACCGCTAATGCTTACGACAATCAGTATACTTTTGTTGAGGTCGTCTAGGACTCTAACCGGTTCTGTGTACGCCAATGCTGGGTATATTGAGAATCGTAGAGTATTGGGTGTAATGTCAAGACGGAAGTATCACTCCAGTCATAGTGGAGATGATGTCACGCAGGATACGGTATTAGTGCTCTTAAGTGCTGGCCGGCCATCGGGATATTAGGACAAGGTCATGTATATCCGATTATAGAGACTAGTTACCAGACATCCGATATGTGCTTCGGATGGGGCAGACACTTATCCAGCCCCAGCCCTAGCACGTGACTATCCGATACTTGGCCAATATACACGATACTTGGTATACTACGCTTGATATAGATCTTAAATATTCTTAGAGAATATGACCGGAAAATTGGATAGACTTCGTGCTTTGCTAGAAGCCGATCTTGTCTCGTAAATCGGTAGAACGTAGTACTTGGTACGTACGTGATTCGGATATTACTTGGACCGTATTTATATCGATGTCCGATCTCGATAATACTCTGACTAGGGATATTTAATGATTTATCCTTCGTGGACTGATACTGTCTCATATCATTCTCAATCCAGGAAAAAATCATAAGGACCTCCTATCATTTATATATCTTGGTGATCTAATCACAAATGATAAGAGTGCAATCTCCTTTGTCACATAGTTAATTTGTACAACAACACCATGATCTGTACAAATAGTGACTCTATGGGTCATAATTGTCCAACACAAACAAAGAAATAATATGCGAAAAGTAAATAACGGACTAAAAGGCGCGGTAAAATATTGTGGTAAAGGTAGCCCTTTAGGCTTTTTCTCCCTCAAATAGTGGACCTTTAAACCAACGTAATTAGCCCATGCGCATCAAGTAACAATGCATAGAAAATAAATAGAAGAACAATAAACATAGATTTAAATACCAAAATGAAACACGTGCTTGGAAGTCTCTCAAGCGGTACGTAAAGTTGTATCCCAAGTACAGACTACAGTACCGTCCATTCGGATTCGACTATAGAATTTACGTCTTGATTTCCATCCGATATACCGCGAGAGATAGCACCGACCATTTAACATAATGCAATCATTAACCCAATGTATAGATAAAATATGATAATGCATGTGATGAAATAACAGTAAATAACGGAGGCGATAAATAGTAAGCTAAGTGCGAAATATTAAAGGAAGATAAATGCGGAAAATAAATGGTGAAATAATAAAAGAGAGATGTGACCAATAGTTTGGCCGTCTTTTATGTAGGACTTTGCATGCCCGGTTGGACGTATTCCACGTCCAACCAAGCATGCTGTTTCGGGACGACAAAATAAAAATATAACAAAGGGGGCCCTCAGGTCTTACCTTTTAAGTTGCTTCCCAGGAGTGCGTTGGGATGTCGCCAGAAGGGTTAACTCTTCACTATTTTCTTGGTTCATCTGGTTCGCTATTTCCACTCGTTGTTTCGCTATTTTCTTCGCTATTTTTGCTGCTATTTTCTATATTTTCTCACTATTTTTGCTGTTGTTTGGTCGTCATATTTGTTCACTATTTTAGGGTGATATTGAGTCACGGTTTTAGGGTATTTTTGGTCAGTTTATTGGACTGTTTTGAGATGGTTTGATCGGTGAAAGGCCAGTTTTGGTTTGTGTTGTTACGTGTGTGCGTGAGTTAGTGAGCAGTGCATGTGTGGCTTAATTTTTGGTCGGTCAGGGGGCTTGTTGGTCGTTTATTGGTTCGGTCAGAGGGTTATTTTGTCTTCACATGGTTGTGGGCTTATAGGATGTTGTGTGTGCTGTATTTGGCTTAGTGGAAGGTCAAAGGTTGAAGTGTGGGGTCTGCGTAAGTGGGGTCTGAATAGTTAGTGGAGCCGTGAGTGGTTGGTTGAAGGGCGTGTGTTTTGCAATGGACGTGAGGTGCGTGCGTGGTTAGTCTGGTCTTATGGTTTGTGGTCAATTGCCGTGTGTTTGTTCTATTTTTTGTGTCTTTGTGAGGGTTTGAGTGGCCTTATTTTTCAGGTGGCAGTTGTAGGCACTGTATTTTTGCACATAAGTCCCTATGATGAGTCTCATTTGGAGACACTACCTTTTAAGTCACGGAGGTCACGGAAAACGGACATCGGAAGGGGAAATTCAGAATAAACAAGGTTCACCGTTTTCGTTTGTGCTGCGTTCGTGTATACGTTCGAACGCAAAACAGATTGCGCGCGTTCGTGCCGCGTTCGAGGAGGCGTTCGAACGGTGTCGGTAATTTTGGTTTTGCTGCTAGCCTCACATCAAGCCCAATTCGCCCAAGCCTTAGCCCACACGCCCAAGCCCACTTAAAACACATATTTAACACATGGTGAAATCAAAACAAATCTAAAAATCACATACCAAATTAAAATAAACATTAAAATCAATCAAATATTTTAATCCCTTAATTAAGATATTCACCCACCAATTACACAAGATTCCTTCCTAACTAAACAAATCACATACTAAATTAAAAAGATGTCATGCCTAATTAAAATCAATCATAACAAATTAAATATTTTGTATTCCTAATCTAAACCAAATTTGTCCCCCATCAATCTAATCCTTTCCTTGTTGAATACCAAATCAAATCCTGCTCTTAATGCCAAAATCCCTTCCTTGTGAGACAAGGAGTAACCCTAACCTTTCTCTATATAAAGAACCATTCACCAACCTTCTCAAGCCTAGCTCATTCATACAAGAAAAGCCTCCCATGGCTCATACACATAAGATACACACAACTCACACAAATCACAACACACCAAGAGCCCTAGCCACTCACGGCAATAACAAGAAGAAAAACAGAAATAATCCCCTTCATCTCCCCCACTCCACAACCGAAAACAGCAGCCCCTACACCTCCTAAAACAGCCCATACAGCAGCCCTAAACACACATATAAAACAGCCCCCGAACCACACCATAACATCACCGAAAATCACACCCAAAACAATAGCCAAAACATCCCAAAAATAGTAACTAAAATACAGCAGCAAAACAGTAGCAGCGGCAGTGAATCAGAGTCAAAACAGCAGCAAAAGATGGAGAATGACGATCCAAAACAGTAAGACAACGAACGAGAGCAGTGAACCAGTGAACCGGAAGAGTTGCGGAGCATCCACCCTTCCGAAGACCGTACACCGTACTACCGAGAGATGACATAAAAGGTTAGACCTGAGGGCACCTTGTATTTATTATCTTTCATTTGTCTTTTATTTATTATCGCATGAGAGTCGTTTGTTGAGGCATGATGTGAACTCTAGATGAACGGAATGCGTGTTCTCTTTTGTGGTATATCGGATGGAAACCCGGACGTAAATTTCATAGCCGAATCCGAATGGACGGTAGTGCGGTCTGTACTCGGGATACAACTCCACGTACCACTTGAGGGATACATGTATTTCGTTTCATCCAAACTTATATTTGAGCATGATGTAGTTAGCACATTATTTATTTATTTAGCATGATTTAGCCCTCAGTATGTTAATCTTTATGCATGATTTAGGTGTCCATGTGATTAGATATGTCGTCATTGTAATCCTGTTTGAATGTGATATCTAAAACCATATGAATGTATGCAATCTGCCAGTTCCTGTTCGAACGCGTCATCGAACGCAATTCGAACGCGAACCTTCTGTTTATCATTCGAACGCGTTATCAAACGCTACTCGAACGCGCATGCATTTTGTATCATCAGGTCTGGTCCCGTTCGAACGCGTTATCAAACGCTACACGAACACGAACCTTCTGTTTACCATTCGAACGCGTTTACGAACGCTACACGAACGCGTACACACTGAACTGAGTCTGTCTTATCATATTCATGCATAATTGCCTCTTGGTTGATCTCCCTTGCATTATGTAGCCAATCATATTATTTGTATTCCTGCATTTATCCATTCGATGTATTCATGAGATAGTACTCAAGCATGATTAGGTTGTTCTTAGTTTTCCATATCATATGATTGAAATATGTTCATGAGATTGCCATTTGATGTTGCATGTTGTGATGACCTTGTTGATGTATGCATGATCCTATTGGAAATAAGTGTTACTTAGACTTGAATAAATTATTACATAAATCCTTTCATTACAAGTGACATAAGTAAGGGACCATTCCGAACCCAACGGTTTGAGGTCTTCCCTTGCGAGAGGTGAGTGCGGCCTTAAATCTTTGTCCCGGTTCACATCGGGTGGCGACTCCATGTTATTTCTTACTTCCCAACTAGGCCGCGAGCCTAGAACAGCGTCGCCCAGGTTCCGTGTTCCCACAGCAGTTTGCTAGGCTAAGGGTTTTGTCTTTGCTTATTGTTTGGCTCGGCTGAGGGGTTGTTATTTTGGGTTTGTTGACGTGTAATTGATGGAGAGAAGGAGATAGAGATGGCTGTCTAGGGTTTTTCTTTGGTGCCGTGAGTGTCTGCCTTATGTGTGTTTGTTCAGGGTTTATGCGTGAAGAGAGTAGGGAAGTGGCTGACAAGGAGAGAGAGAAGGAGATGTGAGAGGGTTTGTTGTTTGTGTCTTTGGCCGTGAAGGGGGCGGCTTATTGTTTGAAAGGGCGTGATCTTGGCTGTGTGTTTAGGGTTTTTTAGAGAGAGACGACAGGTTAGAGAGAGAGGCGAGAGGTCAGAGAGAGAGCCATTAGGGTTTTTTGTGTTTTATTTTATAGTGGTGTATTAGGGTTATGCATGTGTTTTGAAAAGGAAACAAATCAAGTAAATTATGTGTGTATTTAATTAATTTGAAAAGGGAAATAAATTTGTGTAATTTTGGTGGGGAATATCTTTAAATTGGGAGGTGATTTAAATGGATTTAAATCTTTGGTAATTAGGAAGGTGATTTATTTAATTTAGGAATGTGATTTGTTTTGATTTTAATTGGATTTGATTTAATTAAATTGGATCTAATTTAATTTGTGACATATGTTTTAAATATTTTAATTATTTTTGGATTGGGCTTGGGCGAAATGGGCTTTGGATGGGTGCGGGGGGTTTTGGGCTGAGGCTTAATATTTTAAAACAGAGATTAATTGGGCGAACCCGAGGCCAATTAGGTAGTTAATTTTTTGATGTATTTATTTTTAAATTTTCCCTTCCGACGTTCGTTTCCCACGACTTCCGTAACTTATCGGGTAGTGCCTCCATACGAGGCTCATCATCGGGCTTCTATGCAAAAATGCAGTGTCTACAGTCGCCCCCACTTTGATGGGACTTGTGCAGTGTGTGACAGTGACAATCCTATCAAAGTCATGCATGCATTTTTACTTACCTGGCTCGCCAGCTGTTGTCGAACTTACCTGTTGTTTAGAGACGCTTCAAACTGAGTTGATTTGATGACGAGGTGTTTGACCCCTGGTTCATTCCCGAACCGTTACTTGATGAAAGATGGTTCATTCCCGAACCGTTACTGAGTTGAGATTGATGGCGAGGCGCTGTGACCTCTGGGTCTTGTTCCCGAACTGAGTTGTGGGTATTGTTCCCGATTTGAGTTGTGGGTCTTGTTCCCGAATTGAATTGTGGGTCTTGTTCCCGAATTGAGACGAGGGTCTTGTTCCCGAACTGAGATGAGGGTCTTGTTCCCGAATAGAGTTGTGTGTCTTGTTCTCGATTTGAATTGTGGGTCTTGTTCCCGATTTGAGCTGAGGGTCTTGTTCCCGAATTGAGCTGAGGGTCTTGTTCCCTATTTGAGTTGTGGGTCTTGTTCCCGATTTGAGTTGAGGGTCTTGTTCTCAAATTGAGTTGAGGGTTTTGTTCCCAAATTTAGTTGAGGGTCTTGTTCCCTATTTGAGTTGTGGGTCTTATTCCCAATTTGTGTTGTGGGTCTTGTTCCTGGTTTGAGTTATGGGTCTTGTTCCCGATTTGAGTTGTGGGTCTTGTTCCCGATTTGATTTGTGGGTCTTGTTCCCGATTTGAGTTGTGGGTCTTGTTCCCGATTTGAGTTGTTCATCTTTGCCGCTTTTTCTTTTTCTTTCTTCAAAAACTTGCGAATACAAAACAAGAATTGCGTGTATGTAACGTGTATGCATGTATGCATGGATGTATTTCCTATTCCGATGGGTTAGGCATTCCTTGTGCTCTTTGGTGTTTTTCGCCTACAAAAATCTTTGATCGCCCCCTGGGACTGCTTACAATTTCTTTCTACCAATTCTCTTCTAGCGATTGCTAAATTTTCTTTGATCCCATAGCTCAGGATCTTGTTGTGTCCCTTATTCGCGAGGTGGTAGACTGGTCGCCCCCAGACTTGATTTAGTTTTCTGTTCTCCGCTGCCTGTACTAGGTCAAGGTGGACTACGTGATGTGACGTTCCATATCAACATACTATATTGCCTTTTACGAAAATAGTCCCAATAGTTATACATATTATTGCCCTCAAAGGATGCCTAGTGTCGAAACCAGAGAACCTTCAAAGTACTTGATGCAGCTCAAATCCGACCGTTTGAATAAATGATCTGAACCAAACTCAAAGTGTGTGTGTGCAAAGGTTCTTTTACAGCTTGATCCTTAGGTAAGCCAAATCGATGATTTTGTTTCAAATGATGGGATCAATGGGTCAAACCAACCTAGATGTCTTGACCATGCTCTGCAATTACTTCTCCGTACTCAATGTGATATGATTTTCTTTTTCTTTTCTTTCGACTATTTTTTCGTATTTCCTTTTTTTTACACACCTACCCTTTAAGGTAGCATTTCTTCTCATGGTGGTCCTAATACTCGCCCATGGGTAGCTTCACGCTTATCGGTTATAGGTGGTTTATATTATCTGCTTTAGAGACTTTTCTTTGGTTTCCAACCATACCACATATCGTAACACAAGTAATTCATGATGGACATCTAAGCGAACGGTCATTCATCGATCCGCAATCTCTTCAACTAGCCACCTTGCCGACTACTCAGGCTTTCACTGCTAAGATCATATAATTAAGTGCTCGCGAGTCTAGTTGAGATCAACCACTCAAAATATCGGATGAGAGCACCACTCGTACTTATTGTTTCTAAGGTTTCACCATAAAGCAAACAATTTCATCATCGGACTTATGCCTAACTATTAAGGACTAAAAACAAGCAATTTTTTTCTTTTTTTTTCACAATGGTCTTTCTATCCTTACCGTAAATTTTTCTGTTCCTCGGTTTCCTTTTCCCCAATATCCAAGTTTGCTAAACTCTTCTTGACAAGTCTTCTTTTTCTAACCCAACGGATATCTATGATGGCTTTTAAGACACAGGGTTAACATGATACGTGTATGCATGAGATGCAAGTGGTTATCAAAACAACATATATCCTTCCGACCTTATATCTCCCACACTCGTGGTAAGTGCATTTCTTTTCTAGGTATGGCTTATTTTATGCACCAATATGGGTACACAAAATCGTTCTCTCCTATGCTACAAGGGTGAACCTTGGCTACCTCAATCCATTTCCATCGGTAAAAGACAAAGACCGCCCATTTACAACATGGACTAAGCCTATTATGGGATCACGCCATTGTCTAGAAACGATGAATTGGGCTTTCAGCAACCGCGGTCATGGGGATGAACTTGGAGGTATCCAAAGTAAACAAATATGTCATAACAAGGCGTATCTTTTCTGGATGAAAGCCAGTGCAGATATCGAACTCATGCTTTTGGCATACTTGGATCATGTTTGGATTTTCTAAGCCCATCAAGGTTTTCATACAAGTTGGCCCATTATCATTTCAAAGCATTCAATCATATTATTGCGAGGTGTAAACTTGTCCCAGTTGAAAAAAGGCCCAACAGGTTTACAATTTTGCGATAACATGGCTAAACAACTTCAAATGATAGGGGGCCCTAACATAAAGTGGCCCATCGACATTTTAGAAGCTTTTGGCCCAATTTTCATAAGACACAAACTCGTCCCAGTTTAAATGGCCCAACAAGTTCACATCTCATAACAAGAAGTCCAACTGAATCCAAATGATGATGGTCTCAAACACAAGCATAAAAGGGTGGCTTCTATAGGTCATACAACTATGGTTCACATGCGGGTTTATAGAAGTATAGATAAAGGCTCCCGTCGGCGAAAGATTGCCCACAACTAGGTCTCCCCATTCAAGGGTTCAAGCGACCAAGTGAGCGCGCCTTTTTTATACCCTATGATACGTGCCAACGAGTGATGGTACCATATAACGATCCGCCGCTTCGAGCGAAAATGACTTCACGATACATTAATAACTGTCAAATGGATTCTTCTTTTGAAAATTCCCCAGAGGGAGGGTGGAGCGAACTCTCTTAAATACCCTTACCTCTTAGGCTCTTATCGCCTTGGTGACAGGAATAAATAACAGATCATCCAAATTAGTCCATCACTTTAAATATACTCCAAGGTAAGCTTCGAGTAAATGATTATCTAGATGCCTTCACATATTTTCCTTTTGGCTATAAAAAGGTAGTGAGTGAAGGAAGACACCAAATCATTATCGAACTCTAATAATACCTTTAGTTAAATCAACTTTATACAAGGTTAACTAAAGAAAAAATCACAAACATTACAAGACATTATTTCGGGGCCGATTCTCTATCCCCAGTGGAGTCGCTAGACTGTATAACACAGAAATCAGCGGCGTTGTTCCGGGCTAGCGGCCCGGTCGGGAGTACGGACTAGCCCGCGGGGGACTACACCGGAGAAGTAAAAATGGAGTCACCACCCAGTGTGAACTGGGAAATGATTTAAGGCCGCACTCACTCCTCGCAAGTGAAGACCTCAAACCGTTGGGTTCGGAATGGTCCTTTACTTATGTCAATTGAAATGAAAAGATTTATGCAATAGTATAACCAAGTCTTATGTAACACATGCAAGATAATGTAATCAACACACAAGATTGCACACCCATAAACATAAATAAATATAAAAAGAAGACAAATGCGTAATTCCATAGACATATTAAACAAAGAAGTGCATAAGATGTGAATAAATAATAACTGTAAAGGCAGTAATAAAAAAATAGATAATTAAATATGTAATGTAAAAGAAATGACCAAGGAAGTAAGCATGCATGAAATGTGATGAAAAGAAATTTGTTCACTGTATGTGTGTTCGTGTAGCGTTCGAAAACGCGTTCGAACGGTAAACAGATTGCATGCATTCGTGTAGCGTTTGTAAACGTGTTCAAACGAAAATGAGACAGAATGTGTACGTTCGTATAGCGTTCGTAAATGCGTTCGAACGGTAAACATAATGCATATGTTCATGTAGCGTCCGAAAACATGTTCGAATGAGATTACCAAAGTGGTATCCAAATGACAAAAACACACGCGTGAATGTTTCTCAAGCGGTACGTGGAGTTGTATCCCAAATACAAACCACCCTACAGTTGATGAGTGGTATTTATATCACTATTTCCCACTCATTTAACCTTATATTTTGTATAGTTTCTTGAGGTTTGTGAATATTTTGATGTGTTTTGTGTTATTTTGTAGATAAATAAAGTTTCAGGACATTCTGGAGGTGATTTGGAGCAAAACTGTGAAAATTGGCAAAAAGAGCATTTTGGTCATTTTCCGCGTCGCGACGCCCAAGTCATCAGCGTCGAGACACCTAACTTGCACCGTAGTCTGCTAACGTGCGCCGGGTCAACGGATCAGAATTTGAGAAGTTTGACTTTGCTAATATGCGCCGTGCCACGTGTCACCATCACAGCCGAGCTGCTAATATGCACCGTCCCACGTGTCATCATCCTACGGTGCCGACACTCATAATTGCCACGTGTGCCGCATGTCATCCATGTCATCGCCACGTGTGCCGCGTGTCATCCATGTCATCGCCACGTCATCGGTCAACGAGTCAACCTTTGCCACGCGTCATGACACGTCATCATCATGTCAGTAGGTCAACCAGTCAACATGCCACGTCATCATCAGCCAATCATGCCGTGACACGTGTCAGAATCCTACGGTGCCGACAATTGATCTCAGCCGCCTTGCCACGTCAGCGCCACGTCATCGCCATGTCAGCATAATAATTGAGCTCTTAGCCGCCTCGCCACGTGTCGCCTTATCCTCTTAGCCGCCTCACAATGTGTCAAGCCCTCAGCGTGCCACACATCACTGTTCCAGCGTAGCGACGTCAATGGCCTTGGAGTCGCGACGCTGGAAGCTTACCCGCGCCTATAAATTGAGCTCGAGATTTCAGAATTGGGTGTACCTTCCTTTCTCTTCTATTCTTTATAAAGAGAGAGTTTCTCTCTCTAGATTCTTTAGTTTTTAGTTTTGTAAATAATTTTAATTACGTTTTGTAATAATAGTAATTTAATTTTTACTTTTTACTTTTTAATGTTTTTACTATTCACCATGAATAGGTAACTTCCCCCAGCTAGGGTGAAAGGTAATTCTTTTACTGTTACTATTTAGATTAATCTCCCTAAAAAAATAATATATTCACTATTTAAAATACCGACTTAAAAAGGATACCGCTATATTGGCCGGTTGGTAATTTAATTTTAATCTGGTTTAAACCTGACTAATCAAGGATACCTCCAGATTGGTCGGTTGGAAATTTAATTTTGGTTCCGTCTTTATGGCTGGTTGGACTTAATTTGACTTAATCAGGATACCGCCAGATTGGTCGGTTGGTAATATTATCACAAGTTTATATATTATTTTATGGGAGATATCTAAATTAGTAGTAGTAAAAGTAATTCCTTTTACCTTAGCATTTTATTGTAATTTACTTCTCAGTTTTTACTTTATGTCTTTTACTTTTATGTTTTTACTAGCTATAGTTATGTGTTAGTTATCTGGGGTTGTGATGACTTTTAATATCACCGGGTTATAAGGGGTTATTTTATAGTTTGGGTAATTTAAAGGTTTACTTATTAAGTTTTAATCTTAATGCTTCTTGTTGTCTGATCACCAATAAGATTGATGTGGTAAATCTAAAATGAACTAGACATATGGATTTTAGGTTTCAGCCTTAGACTTAATAGCCCACGATCTTCCTTGAGGATAGATAACCCTTTAATAGATTTCTTTACAGGATAGGAATATACCTGTCGGGCGGGGGTAGCCATAATTGGAACTTAAACTTAATGAATCCAGATAATTTGGTTGACATAGACATATGGTTCAATTAGGTTAAATTGGGTATTTATGTCTAACCATCGACAGAGGCTTACACATAATTTAGTGTTCCAGGTTAGTACCAAAATCGTTGATTAAATAGTTGGACTATTAGAATCAAGATAAAATTGAAAGATTGACATTTAAAACATAATCCTATGGAAAATGTATTTAAATGGTTTAATTTTTAAAATTGGGAACAAAATTTCAGGATGGTCCTGGAAACTAATAAGTTACTTTATTTGATAAAATAACAGATTAGGCCTAAGCCCGAAGTTAAGCAAATAGTAGAGAATGATCTTTGGAAGATTCATGTAATGATAACTTAAGTGCTTAATCCATTAAACTTGTCAAGTAGACTCCTTAATTTATTAATCAGAACTAAGGATTAGATCCTTAAAGTATGATACTGAAATTGAAGGATCTTCAAAGATCTATTCTTAGATCTTAGAAGTACATATTGTAATAAATAAACTCTTGGAGAGTTAATGACTATTCTCAAGGAGATAAAGTCAAAGTTTACAATAGGCAAGTAGCGCAAGGCGCACTTTACTTTGATATTCTAGAAAGCCAAGGCTAGGCCGAACGCTTCTGAATGTGGAAAAGGGCAAAGGCTAAATCATTATAATCTTTTAGGAAGATAAAAGGACATATCCCAAAATATCTGCCTAAATTGTGGCAAACGGGATCGCGGAAGCGTGACTGCCGTTTGGACAAAGCAGATATGAAGGAATTGAAGACGAGCAAGGCTCTGACTTCAAATATGTTTGTCAAAAATATGTTCACTACTGTATTAAAATTGGATTTTAGATACTTAGTGTGATATATATATATATATATATATATATTGATGTTCAGAATCTGTTTTGAACAGGATATTGACTTCAATTGAGATTAATCTGCGAATTGGAAATGGGATGAAAGTCGCTGTTTTAACCGTAGATACCTAAGTTTAGGAACTACCCTTCGGGTGTGTACTTAAATTAGGAAACTGTTATAATGTAACTAGTTTGACTAGAGACATTATCTTTATATCAGTGTTTAACCCACTGCGGGGGAACCTTTATATTCTAGAACACTAAAGTGTTTTATTATATAAAGATGATATTGAGATAAACACATTAGATGTGAATAACAAAATTTATATTTTGAATATAAATAAATCTCAAACATATAACATGACAAACATACAACTCAAACTGATTTGATCAGAAGAAACTTAAATGTGGCATTGTTGTCTGGGACACAATCAAACAAGAATCGTATATCCACACTATTGAAGAGTGGATACTAGGACAAATTTGATTCCATTCAAATAAAGTATACAAATCTAGTTTATAGGGCAAAGTGTCTAAAACACTATTTACTTGGTAAAAGTGCAAATGCCACCAATATGTTAGCCCTAGTTCATAGTGAAGCAAGTGGGCCCATGTCTAGTTAGGCTAGAGATGGATATGGATATTTCGTGACCTATACGGATGTGGCATCGCGTTATGGTTATGTGTTTCTATTGAAACACAAATCGGAAACTCTTACAGTTTCGACACGAAATAGACAAACAGATCGGCTAAAGTATTAAATCATCGCGGATAGACCATGATGAAAAAACTTAAGCAATAAGTTACTTATATACTTGAAAGAGTATAGTATTCTTTCAAATTAGGACTTCTCCTGGAACACGTCAGTTTGACGGTGTGTCCGAACCGAGTAATCGAATTTTATTGGACATGATAAGGTTAATCTTGAGTCGCTCTGAGCTACCATTTCCTTCAATGGATAAGTATAAACAGTGCATAACTTATTTTGAATAAGGTTCCATAAAAATCTGTTTGACAGATTTCATATTAGATATGAATAAGAAAGAAACTGGGTTTCTCATTCCTGAAAATTTGGTAATGCTAGGCATATGTTTGGATGATACCAAACTAAAACCCAAATTGGATAAGTGTCAATTGTAGGTTATCCTAGGGATACCAAAATATAGTACTTATACAACTCACATGAGAACAATTTAATTGTTGCTCACCATGCGGTTTTCCTAAGAGGAATACTGATATGCAGTGGTAAGTGGGAGGATAGTAAAACTCGATGAAAATCAGAGTAATACTATTCAAGGCACCGATTCCTAATGGAACATAAATAGTTAATCAATGATGAAACTATACCATTATCTTCGAATACACAAGAACCGCGTATGTCGGAGAGAGTCAGGAAACAACCTGGGGTATGGGTTTCTGATCTCTCCTCATAAAGATGGCAATCTTATTGAGGTATACCAATTGACTACGTATGAGGATGTGATACAAGGTATCGACTCCTTATTATGGAAAAGTGCCATGATGTCCGAAATGGATCCCATGTATATCAACTATGTTTGGACACTAGTTGTTGTACCGCAAGGCATTGTGCCTATTGGTACTATATAAGTTTTCAAGGAAGACATACATGGATGGCAACATACCAACGTACTAAGCTGGGCTTGTAGCGGAAAGGTATCGTTATCAACATTGTGTTGATTACGATTCAACCTTTTACCTGTTGCCACGGTAAATCCATTTGGATAATGCTTGCTAAAGCTGCGTGTTTCATTTATGAAATATGACAGCTTTACGGGAAAATCGCTTTCCTGAAAAGGAAACCTTTTGGAGGATGTTTACAACATCCTGTCGTTTTTGTCGTACCATAACAAGCAAACAAGGTGTGCAGGTTATTCGATCCATGTTTGGATTGAAGCAAGCATAGGTTCTTAGAATTATCGTTTTGATGTAATCAGAATTGTTTATGATTTAATTCAAAACGAAAATGATTCTTGTGTATATAAGAGGGTTAGTGGTAGCGCACTGACAGTGGTTGTCCTATAAAAATAATGATAATATGTCATTTCTTGGAAATGATATTCCCATAATAACTATCGATGAAAGCTTGGCTTTCATGAAAATTCTCCGTAGAATTCTTGGGAGAAACAACCTTTATTCTAGGAATAAAGATCTTCTGGGATAGATTAAGTTGTTGAAACTCTGCGAGAACTCGTACATTGAAAAATGTACGTGACCTGGTGTCTCATATGCTTTGAGCATATGGATTCACAATCAGGCCAATCCTAGTGATAGTCACTGGATTGATGTTAAGAACATCCGTTAGTATCTTAGAGAACTAAGGATGCTGTCTTAAACTATGGAGATGGAGAACTTGAAGTGACTGGGATCACTGTAGCAAGTTTCCTAACCGATAAAAACGACTATAAGTCGTAAAACGGTACTATAAAGTTTGAATAACGGAACAGTGAGCTGGAAATCTTCCAAGCAAGATACTGTTACCGTACAAACAACAAATGCTGGTTATTGCTGCAGCTGAAGCGGCAATAGAAGCCTTCTGGGTCGATAATAATCTAATTAGATTAGATATAGTTCTGTTAGCAGCTGAGCTAGGCTGCAGCACAGGCTAAAGAATTAATGGTCTCATCAACGATCCAGATACATACTTCGACTATTCATCTGATTCGTTCGGATCATATATCGTGGCGATGTGATGATCGTATAAATCGCATCATATGATAATCATGCAAATCCGCTGACGAAAGCCTTTTCTCAGCAATTTGAGCCAACCGTACATAGTTCCGGTGTTAGAGACTCGAGTGACTGGCTATAGGCCAAGTGGGAGATTGTTAGACAATTATGACCCATAGCGTCACTATTTGTACAGATCATGGTGTTGTTGTACAAATTAACTATGTGATAAAGGAGATTGCTCTCTTATCATTTGTGATTAGATCACAAAGATATATAAATGATATGAGGTCCTTATGATTTGTTCCTGGATTGAGAATGATATGAGACAATATCAATCCACGAAGGATAAATCATTAAATATCCCTAGTCAGAGTAATATCGAGATTGGACATCGATAAATACGTAAAAGACTAGTATTACACTTGTGCGCATTGTGAGGGCACAAATGGCATAGTTCTCATATATTTGGATATAAGATACTCATAAAAGTGTAATAGGAGGTTGTGTTTTACCGATGGTACAGGAAACTGTTGGACAAAATGACCCATAGCGTCACTATTTGCACAGATCATTGTGTTGTTGTAGCAAATTGACTATGTGACAAGGAAATTGCACTCTCATCATTTGTGATTAGATCACCATAAATATATAAATGAAGAGAGGTCCCTATGATTAGTTCCTGGACTGAGAATGATATGAGACAGTATCAGTCCCCGAATGATTAATCATTAAATATCCATAGCCGTAGTATTATCGAGACTGGACATCGATAATGCGGAATAGGCTAGTATTGCACTTGTGTGCGTTGTGAGGGCACAACGACATAGTTCTCATATATATAAGTATTGGATACTTATGCAAGTGCGATAGGAGGTCGTGTTTCACCGATGGTACGGGAAACAGCTTCGCTCTGGATAGACCCCTCGGAATCCCATTGGTATTATGACTATGTGTCTATGGGAGGCCGAAATCAAGGTAGGTGTGTATAGTCTTAACCTGAGACTTACATCGCTAATACTTACGATAATCGATAAATTTAGTCTTGGTGGTACAGGCTTTAACCGGTTCTGCGTACACCACTTCTGGGTTTATCAGAAAGTCGTAGTGTATTGGGTGTGATGTCGAGATGGAAGTGTCACTTCAGTCATTATGGAGATGATGTCACGTAGGATACGGTACTAGTGCTCTTGAGTGTTGCGCAACCAATCGGGATATTGTGACCAGGTCATAACTATCCGATTATAGAGACTATGTTACCAGACATCCGATATGTGCTTCGGACGGGGCAGACACTTATCCAGCCCCAGCCCTAGCACGTGACTATCCGATACTGGGCCGATGCACACAATACAATCGTATACTACGCTTGATAACAGATCTTTGATATTCTTAATTGGATATGTCCGGAGAATTGGGAAGACTTGGTGCTTTGCTAGGAGTCGACCTTGTCTCGTAAATCGGTAGAATGTAGTACTTGGTACGTACGTGATTCGGATACTCCGACGACCGTATTTACTGCCAACTTATCCGGGGATCTCATGGGTCGCTTCCCGATAATCCACCGATGACGCACAACTCGTACTCTTGAATAATCTGGGATTATATAGAAGAGAGAGAAAATTAATCTAGGATTAATTACGGAGATATTTTATCTAGGATAAAATATCGTCAAAAGAGAGATAACGATTAATTTGGAATTAATCGATTAAATTAATATATTCGATATATTAAACGAAATTAGATTTCGACGCGGAATTAAAATTAGATTTTAATTCGGGCGAACGAATTAATTTAGAATTAATTCGTTAGCGACGTGAATAATGAATTCGCTAGGCGTAATCATTTAATTACGACGCGATGAAAAATCGTTAATTTGGAATTAACGAACCCGAGCCCGAGTGTGATTGCGAGCGCATTCGTATTACAAATTCGAGTGCGGCGATGCAAGTCGCATCAAGCGTCAAAGACATGTCACTTTATTAAAGTTGATATGACTTAAAGTTGACATAAAGTGTAAAAGCATTTTGGAGGGAAAACTTTATGCTTTTGGCTCCAACTTTTTGCTTAATTTTGAATTAAAGCAAAAGGTAAATCATTTTATATTTTGGAAAATATAAAAGGAAAAAGGCTTTGCACTTTTGGTAACAAGTTAACACATTTTTTATCTCTCATCTCTCTCATCTCTCTCACGCACAAGCCATTTTCTTCACTGGTTTTGAACCAGTTTGGGCGTGAACAATAGGGAAGCAAGAGTGGGTTTTCATGGTGAAAATTCAAGTGCTAGCACACTTACAAGTCTTGCGAAGGTGGTAGGGAGGTTCGACCATGAGCCGGGATCCGTCCTACGAAATTAGGAGCTCCATTTCGCAGCTCAAAAACTGAAGACAGAAGGCAGTGGACTGCATGCAGTGGGCGTCCATGGCAGTGCGTTTTTGGCTTCATTCGTCTTCGATTCGACTCAACCAACCAATGTAAGTATTCCGCTAACTTCGTTGGTGTATTCATGCATGATTTTCATGTCTTGTTTGATCTTGGGACCTAGATTTTTACCTTCAGAAATAGCTTCGCTCTAGAAAGACTCCATCGGAATTCCATTGGTAGTATGACTATGTGTCTATGGAAGTCCGAAATCAGGGTAGGTGTATTTGGTCTTAACCTGAGACTTGCACCGCTAATGTTTGTGATAATCAATATACTTTTATTTTGGTCGTCCAGGGCTTTAACCGGTTTCTATGTATGCCTCTTCTGGGTATATCGAGAATCGTAGTGTGTTGGGTGTGATGTCAAGACGGAATTGTCACTCCAGTCATATGGAGATGATGATCCCGTAGGGATACATAACTGGTTCTCTAAAAAGGTTGCAACCGTCGGGATAATATGACTTGGTCATGATTATACAATAATAAAGAGACTAGTTGCTCGTAATCCGATATATGCTTCGTACGGGGCAGACACTGTACCAGCCCCAGACCTTGCATGTCATCATCCGATACTGGATCGAAATACGCAATACTAAGTATACTACGCCTGATATAGATCCTTATATTCCTGGAAGGATATTTCTGGAGAATTGGGTAGGCATGGCTCTTTGCTAGAAGCCAGCCTTGTCTTATAAATCGGTACAAACGTAGTACTAGGTACTTACGTGTTCGGATAGTCCGACGACCGAATTTACTGCCAACATATCCGGGGATCTCATGGGTCGCTTCCCGAAGATTCACCGATGACGTATGACTCGCACTTTTATTAATCTAGGATTAATTAGACGAGAGAGAAAATTAATCTGGGATGAATTGCGGAGATATTTTATCTGGAATAAAATATCAATAAAAGAGAGATAACGATTAATTTGGAATTAATCGATATATTTGATATATTATACGAAATTGGATTTCGACGCGGAATTAAAATTAGATTTTAATTCGGGCGAACGGATTAATTTAGATTAATTCGTTAGCGACGTGAATAGTGACTTTGCTAGGCGTAATCATTTAATTGCGTCGCAACGAAAAATTCATTAATTTGGAATTAGCGAACCCGAGCCCGGGATTATTTGCGAGTGCATTCACATTTCGAATTCGAGTGCGGCACGCAAGTCAAATCAAGGGTCAAATCATTAGTCGCATCAAGCGTCAAATCATTAGTCACTTTGAGTGATGTGACAACTTGTCACATTGATTGATTGATTGATTGATGTGAATTGATGGGAGTTGTTGAAAAACTTTTGAAAGCTTGAATGACTAATACCATTAATTTAATGTTTGGTATATATTATTGATTTTGGAAATCAATTATAATAATTACACATTTTCCATCTCTCTCTTTTCTTTTTGGAGCCAAAATCCTTCTCTCTTCTTCACGCCCATAGAGGGGTATTTTCTTCTATTCTTGGCAGCCCACTGCCGAGAGTCAAGGAGGAAAAGGGAAGCAAAGTGTGATGATTTTACGGCAAAATCATAAAGAGCTAGC
Source organism: Zanthoxylum bungeanum (assembly GCA_019454045.1). Taxonomy (NCBI): domain Eukaryota; kingdom Viridiplantae; phylum Streptophyta; class Magnoliopsida; order Sapindales; family Rutaceae; genus Zanthoxylum; species Zanthoxylum bungeanum. The sequence goes on from SKCR01003151.1 coordinate 54,238, forward strand.
ACTCCGAGAGACATGCGAATGTGATAGGGAAGTCCACCAATGAGCTTGAAATCATTTGACGAAACTTGAAGCTTGTTTAAGGAGCAACAAAGGACGAATCTTGGAGAGGATAGCAGCTCACTACCGAGTAGTCCAGGAGGCAGAAAAAGCTTTTGTCTTCACTCGCGTCGCTTAACCGATCATTGTGAGTATTCCACAACCTCGTGATTATTCGCATTGTTATACCTAGCATTGGCATACACAGAACCTGTTAAAGCCCTGGACGACCGCAACCAAAGTATATTGATTGTCGCAAGTATTAGCGGTGCAAGTCTCAGGTTAAGACCAAATACACCTACCTTGATTTCGGACTTCCATAGACACATAGTCATACTACCAATGGAATTCCGAGGGGATCTATCCAGAGCGAGGCTGTTTCCCGTACCATCGGTGAAACACAACCTCCTATTACACTTGCATGAGTATCCTATACTCAAATATATGAGAACTATGCCGTTGTGCCCTCACAACACGCACAAGTGTAATACTAGTCTTTTACGCATTCATCGATGTCCAATCTCGATAATGCTCTGACTAGGGATATTTAATGATTTATCATTCGTGGACTGATACTGTCTCATATCATTCTCAATCTAGGAACAAATCACAAGGACCTCTTATCATTTATATATCTAGGTGATCTAATCACAAATGATAAGAGTGCAATCTCCTTTGTCACATAGTTAATTTGTACAACAAAATTATGATCTGTACAAATAGTGACGCTATGGGTCATAATTGTCCAACAATCTCCCACTTGGCCTATAGCCAGTCACTCGAGTGTCTTACACCCGAACTATGTACGGTTGGCTTAAACTACTGAGAAAAACTTTCGTCAGTGGATTTGCATGATTATCGTCTGATACGATTTATTCGATAATCACATCACCACGATGTATGATCCGAACGAATCAGATGAATATCGAAGTATGTATATGGTTCATTGATGAGTCAATTAATTCTTTAGTCTGTGCTCAAGCCTAGCTCAGTTGCTAACAGAATTATATCTAATCTAATTAGATTTATTATCGACCCAGAAGGCTTCTATTACCGCTTCAGCTGCAGCAATAACCCGCATTTGTTGTTTATTCGGTAACAGTATCTTGCTTGGAAGATTTTCAGCTCACTGTACCGTTATTCAAACTGTATAGTACCGTTTGCGACTTATAGTCGTTTTATCGGTTTAGGAAACTTGCCACAGTGATCCCAGACACTTCAATTTCTCCATCTCCATAGTTTAAGACAACATCCTTAGATCTCTAAGATACTAACAGATGTTCTTAACATCAATCCAGTGACTATCACTTGGATTGGCCCGTTTGTGAATCCATATGCTCAAAGCGTATGAGACACCAGGTTATGTACATTTTTCAATGTACTATTTCTAGGAGAATTATTTATGAAAGCCAAGCTTTCACCGATAGTTATATGGGAATATCATTCATTTCCAAGAAATGAAATATTATCATTATTTATAGGACAGACACTGTCAGTGCGCTCCCACTAACCCTCTTATATACACAAGAATCTTTTCATTTTGAATTAAATCATAATCTATTATGATTACATCAAAATTATAATTATAAGAACCTTATGCTTGCATCAATCCAACATGGATCGAATAACCCGCAAACCTTGTTTGCTAGTTATTGTACGACAAAACCGATAGGATGTTGTAAACATCCTCCAAAAAGGTTTCCTTTTCAGGAAAGCGATTTTCCCGTAAACCTGTCATATTTCATAAATGAAACACACAGCTTTAGCAAGCATTATCCAAATGGATTTACCGTGGCAACAGGTAAAAGGTTGAATCGAAATCAACACAATGTTGATAACGATACCTTTCCACTAAAAGCCTAGCTTTATACGTTGGTATGTTGCCATCCATGTATGTATTCCTTGAAGACTTATAAATACCAATATGAACAATGCCTTGCGGTACATCAACTAGTATCCAAACTTGTTGATATACATGGAATCCATTTCGGACTCATGACACTTTGTCATAATAGGGAGTCGATACCTTGTGTCACTTCCTCATACGTAGTCAGTTGGTATACCTCAATAAGATAGACATATTTAAGAGGTGAGATCAGAAACCCATACCCCAAGTTGTTTTCTGACTCTCTCCGACATACGCGGTTCTTGTGTATTCAAAAGATTATGGTATAGTTTCATCCTTGATGAACTATTTGTGTTCCATTAGGAATCGGTGCCTGGAATAGTATTACTCTGATTTTCATCGAGCTTTACTATCCTCCCACTTACCACTGCATATCGGTATTCCTCTTAGGAAAACCGCATGGCGAGCAACAATTACATTGTTCTCTAGTGAGATGTATAAGTACTATACTTCAGTATCCCTAGGATAACCTACAATTGGCACTTATCCAATTTGGGTTTTAGTTCGGTATCATCCAAACATATGCCTAGCATTCCCAAATTATCAGGAATGTGAAACCCGGTTTCCTTCCCGTTCATATCTAATATGAAATCTGTCAAACACATTTTATAGAACCTTATTCAAAATAAGTTCTTGCACTGTTTAAAGCTTATCCGTTGAAGGAAATGGTAGCTCAGAGCGACTCATGATTAACCTTATCATGTCCAACAAAATTTGGTTTACTCGTTCGGACACACCATCACTTTGACGTGTTCCGGGAGGAGTCCTCATTTGAAAGAATACTATACTCTTTCAAGAATTTAAAACTTATTGCTTAAGTATTTTCCATTACGGTCTTACCATGACGGTTTAATACTTTAGCTGATCTGTTTGTCTATTTCGTGTCGAAACTTAAAAGTTTCCGATTTGTGTTCTTCAAAAGAAACACATAACCATAACGCGATGCAACATCCGTAAAGTCACGAAATATTCATATCCACATCTAGCCTACCTAGAAATGGGCCCACTTGCTTCACTATGAACTAGGGCTAACAGATCGGTGGTATTTACACTTTTACCAAGTAAAAAGTGTTTTAGGCACTTTTCCCAATAAACTAGATTCGTAGATTTTATTTGAATGAAATCAAATCAGTCCTAGTATCCACTCTTCGAAAGTGTGGATATACGATTCCTGTTTAATTGTGTCCCCGACAACAATGCCACAATTAAGTTTCATCTGATCAAATCAGTTTGAGCTATTTCTTTGTCATGTTATATATTTGAGATATATTTATATTCAAAATATAAATTCTGTTATTCACATCTAATGTGTTTATCTCAATATCATCTTTATATAATGAAACACTTTAGTGTTCTATAGAATATAAGGTTCACTCGCAGCGGGTTAAACACTCATATAAAGATAATGTATCTAGTCAAACTAGTTACATTATAATAGTTTCCAAATTTAGGTACACACCCGAAGGTAGTTCCTAAAGTAGGTATCTACGGTTAAAACAGCGACTTTCGTCCCGTTTCCAATTCGCAGATAAATCTCTATTGAAGTCAGTATCATGTTCAAAACAGATTCTGAACATCAATACATATATTTATGTATCACACTAAGTATTTAAAATCTAATTTCAATACTAGTCATGAACATATTTATGACAATCATATTTGAAGTCAGAGCCTTGCTCGTCTTCAATTCCTTCATGTCTGCTTTGTCCAAACGGCAGTCACGCTTCCGCGATCCCGTTTGCCACATTTAGCAGACATTTTGGGATATGTCATTTATCTTCCCAGAAGATTATAATGATATTGCCTTTGCCATTTTTTCACATTCTAGTAGCCTTTGGCCAAGCCTCGGGTTTTTAGAATATCGAAATAAGGTGCGCCTTGCGCTACTTGCCTAATTGCAAACTTTGACTTTGTCTCCTTGAGAATAGTCATTAACTCTCCAAGAGTTAAGTATTGTAATTTTAGTACTTCTAAATCTAAGCATAGATTATGAAGATCCTTCAATTTCATCATCATACTTTAAGGATCTAACCCTTAGTTCTGATTCAGAAATTAAGGAGTCTACTGCGACAAGCTTAATGGATTAAGCACTTTAATTATCATTACATAATTTTCCAAAGATTATGCTCCACTATTTGCTTAACTCCGGGCTTAGGATTAATATGTTATTTTATCAAATATAGTAACTTATTATTTTTCCAATTTTGAAAATTAAACCATTTAAATACATTTTCCCTAGGATTATGTTTTAAATGTCAATCTTTCAATTTCTATCTTGATTCTAATAGTCCAACTATTTAATCAACGATTTCGGTACTATTTATTATAATGATTACAATAGTCCAACTATTTAATCAACTATAATTTAATAGATTAAAATCAATTATATTGATTACTATAATCCAATTATAAAATCAACTATAAATGAATAGTTTGAATATAGTCCAACTATTTATTAAAACAACTATTTAAATATTAGTCCAACTAACATTTAATCTATAACGACGAATGATATTTGTTTGAGCGCGTATGGCAAGTAATTAAACGAATATTGCAAATTCAATTCTTGGCTCCCACTATTTTTCGGCTAGCCTCTAACCCTCTATCGAGTACTCCGGAAACCGTGTTTCCTAGTGGGCTAGGATCCCGTTAAATATCACACAATCTTGACTTGGCCAACAAATTGTATGATAATTAACAAGGTAGATCTCTAAGATCGATTGGATCCAATCCAATTCCTATATCCAGTAGGGGGACATCCAAGTCCGAAACATATATCTTATATATGCCAATTCATCCAATGTATTACCTAACCTTTTTCCTCTGAATCAACTAAGCCTTGGCTTTGGCACAACAAACTTAGTGATCCCAGTTAAGCGCGACACCCATTGACCATGGAAAGCTTCGTAATCAATGTCGATGGACAAGAAGTGGTCTTGACTTTGGCCAACAAACCACAACTTGGACAAGACACCAATATGGAACAAAGCTCTCGTGATTCAAACACATCCTCGACGGACAAAGGCCTTGACTTTGGCCAACAAGCCAATGCCAGTCTCGGATCTTGAGTGAGAATCACTCAATGGAAGGAAAAACGCTTAATATGATGTGATGGTTTTTCGAGTTCAAATTGGCAACCAATTTATTATCTTTGTTAAGGTCTCATCATCATACACCCTTAAACATGCATTCTAAACACATAATAAAGCGCATATGATAAAATAATAATGATATGCGGATGGATACTTTACACACATGATCCTAGATCAAATCTCTCTCTTTCTCTCTCCCGCTCAGCACATGTATTACTTCTACCCGTTACACTACACTTCTAAAGAAACCTCATTTACATTGAGGGGAATAGGTGAGAAGAGAATACAAAGAATAAGGAGGTGATAAGGCTGGACACGCAAGTCCAATTAATAAATCAAATTTATTAGAATAATTTCTAAAATTACCCCACCCATCTAATATCCATCCGATATACATTATTCATGCATCGCAACCATGTATTCACACAAGCATGTTATCAATCAATCTAATCAAATTAATTAATCTGATAATTAGTGACCATCCAATGTTCAAACAACGATTTGATTTTGCTCGAGTCAAAATCGTTTTTGCGAATAAGTATTTAAAGTACGAATTCTCGAATTAAATTAAACTACACAATTAAATCCAATTCAATTTGTATTTAATTCTAATTCATTATTTAATTCCAAATTAAATACTACACTTTATTAACGAACCTTTACGACTTAAATTCCAAATTTAATCGCAACGGGTCTCAAAGCCCGATTAACGTCCCACGTTAATTTAATTAAAGTCCAATGGGCTTTTAATTAATTTCTTAAGGCGTGGAATTTTGGTCAACTCGGGTCGAACCCAATAACCAAAATCCAATCCGGGAGTTACCCCATAAGCCTAGAAATCAATCTTGGCCCATTAGGCCCAATTAAAGTTTAAAGGTCCATTAAGTCGCATTTGGCTTTATGGATGCGGTTTTGGGCCCAATTGGATCCAATCCAATTTGCCTAAACCTAACTTAGTACCACCAATCTCAACAAGCCCAATTAACAACATAACAAGCCCAAATCCAATTTAAGGTCCAATTAACTAAATTACTAAAATCCAATTTTACAATTTAATTAATCAAAGTGCATTAACATAATTAATTATCCAATTAATATTTCTAAAACATCAATTAGCACTAATTAATCATGCCATTAACATTAAAACATATCCAACACATTTTAACAAAAATCAAACCCAATTAATGCTTCTAATGTCTCAGCAATATGGGGTAATTTTTCTCCGATTCGGTTTCAATCCAATTAAATCCACAATCGACATTGAATCATCATCCCGAATGATTTCCAACAAATCCAATGATCAAAAATCAAAAAATCCCAAGACATTTTAGGGCTAGACCTTCGGCGGCCAACACTCACAATTTGGGGAAAAATGATCCAATCCAATTTTCTTGAAATTGATCCAATCAATCTTCAATTTAACATCAATTAAGCATACAAAATCATCCAATTTCATTTAAACATGCTCAAAATCAATTTACCGAATTTTAACCCTAAAATTTTCATGCTTTTAACCATGCTCTTGATACCATTGTAGGAGATTCTAAGCATCCCAAGATCAATAAAACAAGCATGAACATGTGTGAATACATTCGAGGAAGACGCATAATACTTACATCGATCGGTTGAGCGATGCGGTAGGCAACAAAAAACTTCACTGCCCACTGTCATTGTCACGGCAAACTGTAGTCCAAGCTCACTGGTTTGGCGTCAATGGTGGTCTTTCGTCAAGTTCCAAGCTTCGTCGAATGGTTCCCGGCTCATGGGTGGACTTTCCTATCACCTTCCCATGTCTCTCGGAGTGCTAGCTCTCTAGAAATTTGCCACAAATCTCACCACTTTTGGCTTCCCATTGCTCGATTTTCTTGACAGAAAACAGAAGCATGAACTGCCCACCATGGGCGTGAGAGGAGAAAGAAAATGAAGGAGATAGAGGATAAATGTGTTAAGTAATTTTGGTATTTGATTTCTCAAACATATACCAAACTTTTGGCTTTTAAAAAGTCAAACTTTTTAAGCTTTAAACCACTACATCACAATCAATCAATCACATCAATCAAGTTATCAAGTCACATCACTCAAGTGACAAGTGATTTGACGCTTGAAGTGACTAATGATTTGATGCTTGATTTGACTTGTGTGCCGCACATGAAT